>WEIU01007849.1:31305-42646 GCA_013389925.1 Aegithalos caudatus | reverse complement strand
TGTTGGCCATTTTGTCAGTAGTAGTCAGATAATCGTATTAATGATTTTTTTTTTTTAAATGACACATCATTGCATGAGAATGGAAAGTTAGTGAAACTCAGTGTGTCACTTGCTAATATGTCAAATGCATCACATATTGGAACATATTATCTCTTTTTCTTAAAAGCAGGTTGTCTTTTCTGCAACTTTGGGCAATAAAATGTTTGGGGTTTCCATATCAAGAACCAAACTTGGATTCTGGAATAGCACTATAAATTTTTGTTTGTTTATGTTTATTAGTTGAACTTAAACTGAGGCATTATGTTGCCATAGTTTTCCTGCCAGTGTTTATCCTTTTAATGAATTTTTATATTTATCTTCATTCCAGTTTTGCTAAGCTGAATAAGGAAGATTAATTTTTCTTTTAGAAGCAGGTTTTTTGGTCATGTCATTAGGTCCTCTCTGTAGTTCTTGTAATTCAAACTTCTTTTTCTTGAAAAAAGGAATTCAGAATAATGTGTGGTATTCCAGACAAGTTGTTGTTCATTTTGCTCATATTCCTTATCTTTATTGAAAAGGAATCCTCAATGTGCATTTACCTCTTTGTCCCTCATCCTTTTTCTTTCTTTTGCCCCCACAGAGCTGCATCAGTTTATAGTTGAGCACAGAATGACTGTAGCCCCAAATAACAAGCCCTGATGATATGAAAGAAGATTGTATTGGTCCCTTCATGCAGGAGTCTTGATTTCATATGACTTCATTTCATGTGGCTGTAGTACACTGTTTCTCAAGACTGGCCACTTGTCCGTGTTATGTTTTGTCCCACGTTGTTGCAATCCTTTCCACTTCTGTTTTATCCAAATCTGCCTGTTCTTTTCTGGCAGCATTGTTTAAAAAAATTCAACTCTTTTTTTTGAGGAACTAGTAGTTCTTTTCTAGTCCAGTTGTTCTATGTTTGCAACACGGTACTGTATTCTTATAGTCTTGTAGAAAGGTTCTTTCTCATTTTAAGATTACTTCTCATCACATTTATTTAATCCCAGATGATATACTGGGCCCAGATTGCATCTTGTTTGAGTTTCCTCTTTCCCAGAGAAAATGACTGATTAATTTTTAAAATACTAGGTTAGTTCAGTGTGCCCTAAAACTACAAAGGCTTACTGCATTTTTATCCTGCTTTACTGATTAGTACAGTTGAATTCAGACCAATGAGCCTGGTAATTTTTTTCTTCTTTGTTAATGACTGTATTTTTTTCCTCTCTAATCATATGATAGCACATTCGAGTTATTAACATGCTCTTTGTGCATTTTTTAACATCTAACTCTTGTGTGGACTTTTTCAGTTTTCCATTTTCAATCTTTCAATGTATCAGCTTCCTCAAGTTATGCTTTTACCTTGCAAGGTCTTAATATATCTGCATTCCCACTAACTAGCCTTTATTCCTCTGTTTAGTGGCATCATTTTATTGTAAATCAAGGCACATTTTATCATCACCAACACTTCCAAAGAGTGGTATCACTTCTGTGTTGTTTTTCTTTTTTTTTTTTCCAAGTATTATTATTTATAAGTCATAGGTGGTTTCACTACTCTTTTGGAATGTAGCAGTTGGTTTTGTGGCTAGGAAAAGAGGTAGTACAAGTGATCCTCTTCTGAAAAGTAGAAGTAATAATGTGAGGTATTTCTTCAGTTCCTGAGCAACAGATACTCTGCAGTAAGATGACTGATTTCCATTTACAAAAACTGCTGAAAAAGGGCACAAGATCCCAATAGTTTTGGGGCCTAACTGTCCCAGCACCCAAATGTAATTTCCTTAGATGAGTTCCTGGAATTACTGAAGGCATTCAACACTCCATTTTAGGGAATCTCTTTTATAGCATACACAAATTAACTCTCAACATTCTTCAATGTGCCTTATATTCAGGAACTTCTCACCTGCAAGAGTACAGGTTAAGATGTTCATTATACCAGTGGTAAGGGCAGTATTTTAAGAGATAGTTTTGTAAAGTCAGGATAATTTTCAAAGGATGCAGCAATGTAAGCGGAGGATTATTTTTGCTCATTTCTCTTCAGACAACTAAAAACTTGGTTATATGTGAATAGTTTCATTAGGTGTACATAACAAAGTTCCTTCTTTTGAAAGCTTGAGGAAACATTTGCACTATTTTATATTTGAAGCTATGAAAAAAGGTGGAATAAACCAGCATCCAACTGCTGTGCAGAAGTGAAATGATCAGCAATAGCAAAGAGGTGTCCATAGATTCTTTCAAATTGTGCAGCTTGCTTACATTTTTTGCTAAACTTTTACCAGAAACATAGGAGGGAGCAGATGTGAGGTGTGGCCTTCTGATCTCTTAACTGTTCTCAACCCTGAGTATCAGCTGGGATACCACCTAGAATCACTGGTGCTATTCCTGAATCTGTGGACACACAGCAGTATCATTGATTTGTACTGGGTTAATGTTTGCAGAGTGGCTGTTGATATGAAAGGAATTCTAGGACAGCAGGTGGGTGGGTAGAATTTCTCTTCCAAAGTTTTCTTTTAGACAGCTGAGTTGCAGTTTGGGGTAAAGAAATAGAAGTTGGATCTGAACATACCAGATTTGTTTTGCAAATAAGTACTTCCGTTTCTCTAACTCTTTGATTTCCTTTCCATGGAGAAATACACATGCAGCAAGCCGGCTATCAGCATATGAGCTCTGGAAGCTCCTGGTTAACTATACCTACATTACATGTCTGAAGTGGATTATCTAGGTGATATTGGAAACTGTCAGTCTTGTGTGAAGGACAGGTTGAAGGCCAGGTACTTAGTGCATACTGATTACACTGATCCCTGAGCCTTCTCTTCACTGGCCTAAACAACCCCAGTTCCCTCAGCCTGTCCTTGTACAAGTGCTTCAGTCCCTGGGCCATCTTTGTGACCCTTTGCAGGGCTCACTGAATTCAGCCTGTCATACTGAGCCCAGCACTCAGATGTGTCCCAGCAGTGCCGTGGGGGGGCAGGATCACCTGCCTCAACCTTTTGGCAGTGCCCTTAACTAAAGTCCAGGGTGCTGTTGGTCACCTTTGCTGCAGGGCACGCTGCTGGCTCGTGCTCCACCAGCACCCCCAGGGCTGTTTGTGCAAAGCTGCTTTCCAGCAGCCTGGCCTCCAGACAGCACTGGAGGTGCTAAGGTCGAGGGTTTGCATTTCCTAGGGGTGAACTTCATGGGCTTCCTGTTTTCAAAACATACTGCATATCAACACTGCATGTTGGCTATCATCATATTCTTTTTGGAAGAGTGTTTATGGCAACATAAAGGCTAATAAGTAAAGGGGAGTGTGAAGATTGTACTGCTGACTCAAAATATTGCCGCTTATGTTTTTTCAGACGCTCCTATTGCAAAATCTGCAGTTGAAAAGAAACAATTTTTTTTTATAAAAAGAGAATGGGTAAGTTTATAATCTTAGTGTTTCTTGTTTTCATATGATTTGAAACGTTTCTCTCTCATATCAGTAGAGGAGGTGGATTTTAGAACTTTAAACGTTGATCTTGTCACTTTTTCTTGTAGCCTCAAACTTCCTACAAATGTTTTGTAGGAGAATTTTCTCAAGCGACTGTTCATTTATTGGAAGACTTGTTCAGAGTGTGTCTATCCTAACAAAAAATTTCACTTGCCTAACATGCATAGTCCTGAAAATGCTAAAATAGGAATGCCTTTAGGCTTTTATAGCACTAAACTTGTGTGTAGTGGCCAAGAAAATTTCACCGTGTGCTTTTTAAAATAATTCTTTGTTTGTTTGTTAACTAAAGTCAGCCTGTTGAATTTTGACTCAGAGATCATAATACAGACTGATTTTGGATAATTGACAGTGTGTGTGATATGGATACATTTCTGAAACTGTTGTTTCTACCTCAACAAATGACTGGTTAATGAAACAGTATTGGACAGATTCTGGTTTTGTCTATACTTTCTCTAAGTGTATTATAGCATGTTTGGCACTGGCAGTACTTTATTAAAATTGTCAATAACTACATAGTAATTCAATTTTAACTTCAAATTCACAAAGCAACTTGATTGGGGGATTGTTTTCTTTGCTATACTGCAAAGTAACAGTATAGTAACAGTAATTCAATTTTTAAAAGTTGCACTGTCAGGATACAATAAAAGAAGGCACTAAAAGGGAAGGGGGATGAAGCCTTCAGGAGAAACAAAGTAGAGAGCAGGTATTCAGTGAAACAGAAGGGAGAAGGGAAACAGGAAAAGCACAAACTGCTGTGAGGAAAATTTTTGAGTCTCCCTGGGTTTAGCACTTTGACAGTTTCCATGCTTTCTGCCAAAGGCCACAACACACATATGCACTGACGCTGTATGGTTCTGGGTCTGGTTGGGTGGTCAGGGAGGATGAATCTTATTTTATGTAATTTCTTCAGTGCAGGAATATTGACTGCTTTTGTTCTTACCAGTGCTTCAGAAAACATTTTTTCCTCACTATCTGTAGTAGTATCAGATATGTGTTTAGTTAACTTTTAGCAAGTATTAGTATGATAAAAATGACTGTAGATTTAATGGAAGGAAGCAGTAGCATGTTCAATTGACTTGAGAATGTCTAAAGGAAAATTTTGGTCCTATGTAGATTTTAAAAACCCTGTCAGAATTTGATGATGGAGGGATGTTAAAAAAATTGCAAATTTTTCAAAATTACTTTAAAACAGATTGCTGGTTACTTCAGAAAAGTCATCTTCAAATATGCTAAATGCTTCTGCCTCATTTCTGGTTGTATTAGGTTCTTCAGTCTGCAAATGTAGTCATAGGAAAGACTGCAACTTGCATTTTTAGTAATGTGAATCGGTATATTGTGTTCTGAAACCATTAACTTTTATTCCATTACAGATGGAGAAGAGAAAACATACGGTGGGTGTGAGGGCCCAGATGCTATGTATGTGAAGTTAATATCCTCTGATGGCCATGAGTTCATTGTAAAAAGAGAGCATGCATTAACATCAGGAACAATAAAAGCTATGTTGAGTGGACCAGGTAGGTACAGAAGAAGACTTAGTACCTTTACCTTCTTTGTTTTCACTTTTGGACAGTCTGAAATTTTATCATGCAGTAAGTGAAAGTTCAAAAAAATGATAACATTTTTACATCTTGCCTAGTTCCTGTTTCCAGCAGAACAGTCCATCTCTGTTGGGATAATGTGGTACCAGACCTAAAATTGGACTCTGCTTTTTGGGCAGTTAGGGATCTTACCTTGCTGCTAGTTGCCCATGGTATGAGAACTTGAGGTTATTATATGAAACATGGAGCTGCTGAGTTCAAAAGGAACAAGAGCTGGTAGTTCTTTATTGCCACATCCATGGCAGAACTTCTGGTATTCCATATGGAGTTCATTTTCTCCCTAGCAGGTTACAGGGTTCTGTGCTTTGGATTTGTGACTAAAACAGAGCAGGTAACACACCTGGTTTAGTTGTTGCTGAAAGGTGTTTGCACACTGTTCAGGCCTCCTCTGTGTCTCACTCCCCACTCAATAAGCAGACAGGAGGATGTGCAAGGGAGGCAGGGAGGGAACACAGCCAGACACATGACCTGAACTGCTGAAGAAGACACTGCATTCCATACATCCTGCACCAAAGTAAAAAAGGGCAAGGTGTAAAAAAGGGGAGTGAGCATCTTCTGCTTGAGAACTGACTGGTCATCAGTCTGCCCATGGGAGGTGGTGATTACCATTGCATCACTTGTTTTGTTTCCTTTCTCTTCTCTCAACCTACAAGATTTCTTGCTTTTACTGTTCCTTTCCTCTTCCCTTGTCCACCCACAGCAGGGGCAAATGAGCAAGCAGCTGTGTGGTGCCTTGCTGCCTACTGGGGTTAAGGCCACGTGTTGCCAACATCCTATGACAAGGAGTTCCTGAGCTAAATGATGAAAGTTAGCTTAGGATTGAGGAGGGTAGATACACTTACAGGAGGGAAGGACCTCATGTGTTACTGAATATATGAGGCTATATCTGATTTAAGAAGAGTCTGAACTAATTTTTGAAGACCAAAAGGGTGGGGGAGAGAACAGGGAGAAGTTAACACAAGTGCTTTCTCTCTTCTATACCCTCATCCTCTGTGTTTACCTTTGGCCACTTGAGTGGTTGGGCAGTAGGCTACATGGAGCTTGGAGATGAATATGATCCATTCTTATGTACTTTTAGATTCTGGTGAGGGGGATTACTGGAGAGATCTATTGGTTGAATATATTTTTAATTATTTAGTAAAACTTGGGCAAACCAAACAATTAAAATTCTCAGTGTCATTATAATGGTTGCATTTGAAAATATGAAGTAAGCGTTTTGTGTCCATGTCAGCCTCTCAGGCATCTAAGAAGAGTAGTTACAAGACTTGCTGTGAATTCCTTCAGTGTGAAGGAGTAAAAGGCAAAGTAGCCTGCTTAGAGGGCTAGAAACTGACTCTGTAAAGGACTTAGCAGTCAATAATATTTTGTATGAATAATAACAAGATAAATGAGTCACAAGGAAAAGTACTGTTGCTGTCTAGTTCAGCAAGTCATAATTTCACTGATGTGTCTTTTGTTTCAGTGCTGTGACCTGGCCAATATACTAACATTTCTTCTTTTGCTTCCAACTGTTCCTGTACTAAAATTCAAGCAAGATTAGCATCAGTGCATGCAGATATTTCTACACAAATCTGTGTAGACATTAGTAAATAGCTCTGTTTTGTAGCTTGAAGGAGATGACCACAGAAATAGTGGGAACTGAACATTGCTAGTCTCCCATAAACAGTTAGTGTTAGTATTTTTTATTATCTTTCAGTTTAATGAGTTGAAAGTCCAAAGATGTGAGTGGAAGAGACAAAAATAATAAATCCTATGGGAATAAGCATAGGATCCTAACCTCGGTATCATCCAGGTTTCATGGTTATAGGCATCATAGAAAGGAAATTTCAAATGTACTTATGTTTTGAGATTTGAGTTCTGAATAAATTCTTTTGTATCTAACAGGGATAAACTTGTACTGCATGTAAGCTTCCCTCCATACAACTAGAGTTTCCCTGTCCCTGTTGTCTGTCTGTTTCCACAGCTTACCATGTTAATGCATCTTTGAGGTTTCAACCCTCTTGTCAAATCTGCCTGAAACTGAGAAATTCAAAGCTAGTGGGTCATGGAAGGGACTACTGATACACACATACATGTGCATATACAGGTGTGAAACATCTAGAAACCCTTTTTTTCCCTTGGATAAGACAACTAGAAATTTGGATTGATACCTCTTAGGGCTTAGCACACAGCTAAGTACCTATCAACTGTATTGGAAGTAAACCTAAATTTCTGGTGTAGTTCAGAATAATGTTGATAGGCTGCAGCCTAAATAAACATGTCATAATTCTGGATGTCTTAATATTCTTGAGGGCTCTGAATGTGGCACATCCTGCTTTACAGTGAAGAATCTAATACCCTGGAAGATGAGACTTAGGCAGGTCTGTTTAGAATGCATTGTATTAATATGGTAAGTTGTTTCGTTTTGCAGTGAATGGAGATTTTGACTTCTGGTTTGGTGTTCTTTTGTGTTTTGTTTTTTTGTTTTTTTTTCTTTCTACAGGTCAGTTTGCAGAAAATGAAACAAATGAGGTGAATTTTAGAGAGATCCCATCCCATGTCCTATCCAAAGTATGCATGTATTTCACCTACAAGGTCCGCTATACTAACAGCTCTACGGAGATTCCTGAATTCCCAATTGCACCTGAAATTGCACTGGAACTTCTGATGGCTGCAAACTTCTTAGATTGTTAAATAAAATAAATTATAATAAAAATGTAAAACTTTTTTCAGTATTTAATACATGTAGTTCAGTTAGTAACTTTTTTCAGATAGCATGTTGCGTGTGTGCTGTTGAGAACTGTAAAGTTCACTGCAGAGGCAATTGCCTTCAATTCTTTTGCATATAGCAGTCATTCAGTTGGAGTTTGTTTTGCTGCTTACACAAATAAGGACCTTTTCACAAACTGAGACAAATAAACAAATATGCCAATTAGTAGATGGCTATGCCTTATCCTTTAGGTGTGGTAGAACTTTCTTTTCATACAGTGACCATAGCAAATACTGGACTTTAGTCTAATACTCTCTAAAAGATAATTATAGTTACATTTGAGTAGCTGTTTAGGGTTTCTAGCTTTCTCTTATTTTTGAAGTTTCTAAACATCTGAACTTAATCTCCTTTGTAAGATAGCTGTCCTGTAGCATAGTTACACTAACTAGATTAGAAGTGCCCTCTTTGTATACTGTCAGTGATATTCCATTTAGGTTGAAAGTGGAGTATGTAGGAGAATGCTTAAGGCTTTTAATTTAAGTCATAGTATAGACATGTGCAAAGGTGTACTTGATAGCAGTTTGCTTCTATAACCTCAATTTACCCCACTAGTAATTTCAAATATTCCAGTCACTTGTCTGTACAGTAAGACTGATGCTACTGACAGTGACTTTTAAGGGGGAAAATAACTTAAAATCTGTGTATATTATCTTCTATATAACATATATGGTTTTTCTTAATATACTGTCACTTGACCTGATAAGGATTTTATATGGCTTCAGTTATGGTTTATTTCCATTGTTCTGATTGTTTATGTAAAGTCTGTATTTAATCTCTAGAGTAGTAGTCATTTAAATTTTGTAACATAGCAACTGAAAAGATAGAAGTTGTCCTACCTTTTACCTCTTCTTCAACCTCTCCTTTGTATCCATAGCAAAAGACCCTGAGGTCTTTTATATTTGAAGGAAAGGACATTAAGCAGATGTTTTAGGAGCTGTTTTATAAATTTCATAGGTATTTCCAGTGTTTTTACAAATGTTTTAGGGGAAAAGGATTGGCAAGCCACTGACATAATACTAGAGTGGAACACATTGTCTCTTGGTAGATCCTGCTGGCAGTTGCCTGTAGTATCAGTTCTTTGTTCAAAACAAGTTTCCATAAAGAAAACAAACTGCTTGAGACAAGAAGTTGCTTTTTGTTCAGCTGCAGCCTGAAGAACCCTTCTGCTAAAATAATCTGTAATTGAGAATAAAGCTAATGCATCATGAGAAATGATGCAAGAACAATGTAATTAGCATTTCCATCCATCCAATGGCTGAAGCCACCGCTTCAGCTTTGTTTTGATCAAGAAGTGATTGTGGTCTATCATGGAAAAATCCCACCAACTGACGGTGGAACCTCTTTCTTACAGCTGATTGTTTGGGCTGAAGCTCTCCTCTCCTCTCCTCTGTTTGTCAACATAAATACAACTTGGAAGAGATTTTCATGGATGAAAACTAGTAACTTAGATAGACTATGCAGTCTGCCTATGGAGGAGGTCAGTTCTGACAAATGAAATTTTATTCTGGGCTTAAACAATGCTGACGTTTGTCAGTGTGTGGGTAGATTAGCTGACATTTATTCACATCACATACTTTGGCACAATTTAATGTGTTTGATGTGGGGATGTTTGTGACTAGATGGCTTTGCACAGTAAAGCTGAAGTGCATTGTAGGGTAATTGTCTGAAATTTCATGTGTAAGCACTGTATTCAGTGCTGTTAGTAACTCATTTTCAAGAGCACTAGAATGATAAACCAGAGATACCCTGTCATGCTGCTTTTGTTAGAGCCGCTAGGAATACCCTAAAAGGTCAAGGAATACCAACATGGATATTTTAGTCACAACTACATATCAGTCTGAGTGAATCTTAAGTTCACTGGCCATTTTTAATAGTCTTGAGGCTAATGACTTGAGGCTAAAGATATTTAGTTTTAAACTAAGGCAAAAAGGATGTCCTTTTTTAAAACAGTGGGGTTGTTTTCTCTTTTTTTTTCTCTTTCTTCCCCTTTTTAAGCATTCTAGAACAATTTCCTTAATTTTGTTGAAATACATTGCATTTTATGATTCTGTACTTTAGCAGTAAGGTAAAATAGCTGGTTTAGCTCTGAATACTAATTTTGTTGGTTTTCTTTCAGCTTAATGTATTATACAGTAGCTTTGAACACTCAGGAATTGCAGTAGTGTCCTAGAGTGCACTATTTGCAAAACCACCGGCTGTTAAAATGAACCAGATTTCTAAGGGGGAGGCGGGCAGGGGGAATTAGTGCAATTTCCATGATAGTTAAATGGGTATGCTATTATCAGACNATAAATTTCAAAGTTGAAAATTTTTAAACCTGTGTTTCTGTTGATTTATGACATCTTAGAGGAAGCGTTCATATACAGAATCTTCATTTTCATGGCTATACTGTATGGTAAGCAAAATGCTCATGTAATTAATATTTGGGTAATAGGTTGTGAAGCTGCATGTATAAAATAAAAGGTGGTGGGTTTTTCATAGTTCTGAAGGGTTTCATAGAGTTGAAGTGTTAAGATATCTTTGTGCTGCTCTGAATTACAAGTATCCACAGTACTCAGCAACAAGAACTAAAAAGGCATGGTATTCCTGAGCAGGCTTGAAGAGGATGCTTTCAAGGATACTTCAAGGATATCCTGCTGGGGATATTTTGAGAACTTCAAGTGTCCCATAGTACTTCTTTTACTTAGGTAGCCCTGTATTTGAAGTCTGAATTTTAAGCTGAACTGCTGATTTAGTCATAAAAACTTTCATATTTATTAACTGTAAACAGTGAGTAGAGTCACACTGCATTATGGTTTGTCATCATTTGAGTGTGTATAAGCTGCTGAAGAAGTCTCTGATGGTCTCCAATGTGAAACTGTGTGTGCATCTAGAATGACAGAACTCCCACAAGACATGAAATTCCCNTTTTTTTTCTCTTTCTTCCCCTTTTTAAGCATTCTAGAACAATTTCCTTAATTTTGTTGAAATACATTGCATTTTATGATTCTGTACTTTAGCAGTAAGGTAAAATAGCTGGTTTAGCTCTGAATACTAATTTTGTTGGTTTTCTTTCAGCTTAATGTATTATACAGTAGCTTTGAACACTCAGGAATTGCAGTAGTGTCCTAGAGTGCACTATTTGCAAAACCACCGGCTGTTAAAATGAACCAGATTTCTAAGGGGGAGGCGGGCAGGGGGAATTAGTGCAATTTCCATGATAGTTAAATGGGTATGCTATTATCAGACAATTGGAAACTTACCACGCTTAACCCCTGAGTTCTAAATAAATTTCAAAGTTGAAAATTTTTAAACCTGTGTTTCTGTTGATTTATGACATCTTAGAGGAAGCGTTCATATACAGAATCTTCATTTTCATGGCTATACTGTATGGTAAGCAAAATGCTCATGTAATTAATATTTGGGTAATAGGTTGTGAAGCTGCATGTATAAAATAAAAGGTGGTGGGTTTTTCATAGTTCTGAAGGGTTTCATAGAGTTGAAGTGTTAAGATATCTTTGTGCTGCTCTGAAT
>WEIU01007849.1:2862-22808 GCA_013389925.1 Aegithalos caudatus | reverse complement strand
GGGGAGGCACCGGGCCCGGGGCGCGGGGGAAGAGGCGCCTGAGGGAGGCGTCTGGCAGCGATGCCGCCGCTCCCTGGGCAGGCGAGGGAAGGGCGAAGGGATCCCTGTTCCCCCGGGACGTGGCGGGGGGCCGTAGCTTCGCTGTGGGAATGTGTGTCACACCGTGCGGGATGGGCGCTCAGGGAGAACCTCCCCGTGGCATCGTGGGGACCGTGACCAACAGCTCCGAGTTCCTGGGGTTGCGGCGCTGTAATTGCCCCGCACAGCGGGGCTGGCACGGGCACGTCCTGCCCCGAGCCGCGTGTTGCTCGTGGGGTTCTCTTTCTCTCCGTAAAATGAGGTTGCGGTGGTGTCAGCCCCGTGGACAGGTAACGTCTGGCTTTCTCGGCCGGATGGGATTGCTGTAGGTTCAGTAGCATGGAACATCCTGCTGCCTGACAGGTATTTCCAGCTGAATTATTCATTCGTACCAACTCCGAAGGGGTTCCTAAATAGGGGCTGCGGAAATTGCTCTGCTAGAATGGATCACTTTCACTCTGTGCTGCTCTGAGTGGGTGGTGCTTTATTACGACTGGGGCAAGAGAAAAGAGCTCTAGGTTTTGTGGCAGTGGACCCTGTCTCTTCTTATTTAACCAGCAACTTCTCAATTTTTCCTTGGGTATTTACAGTTTTCCATTTTGTTTTTATAGTTGGATCATCTAGCTCTCCTCTCATTTTGATCCAGAATAGCTTACATTTTTTGTCACTTGTAACAGAACAGCCTAGAAAGAGTGTACAAAATGAATGAAATTTGTTTAATTTTCCTAGTAACCTGGATTTAGCATAGCCAAAAAGAGTTAAAATGTCAAATCATTGAACTGTATGGGATGAAAATTATTCTCCTGAAGTTTAGAAGCATAGCTCTCCCCCCCGCCCCCATGGTGTGCCTTTCAGAGTTACTGAAATGAAACGAGATCAAGAAATTGAACATACTGTACAGAATGTTCTTCTTTTTGCAGCAGCTTGGGCAGGTAGTCTGATCTGCCTCGGTTTTATTAGCTCTATTTGGCAAATGTGTTTTTGCAATGCTCCGCTTCTAATGTGCAGACCTCAACTGCAAAACAGAGGCTGTAGTTTATTAAGGAGTGTCTTTTGTAGAACTGTGTGAAAAGAAGGGAGATGGCAGCTCTGAAGCGGGAAAGAGGCGCTCTGTGAAGGGACTTGGTAAAGCTGTGCTGTGTGGCTGGCTCTGGCCTCCTTCTACAGCGTGCCTCTCCCGAATTCCTGTAGCTCCCTCTGTAAAGGGGAAAAATGGTTACATGTTAAATGAGGTTGTTGAGGATACATGAATGACAAACGTTGCCTCAGCGTCAGATGTGTGGAGGGTAATTCTTGCTTCCTGAAATTACAGCTGCCTTAAGTCTGATGTTGCAATTGCTTTCATTTTAGAAATACCAGCTGTAAGATGACACTTTTTGTTTTCTTACGTGATATTCTGTTGTCTTTCGATAAGAGATTCAAGGGCATTTATGAAGGGTTTTTGTCTATATGTTGCTGATTGCATGATGCTCTAATTACTCTTTCCTGTATTTAGTAAACTACTAATTTAATAATGTAGTTTAGCATATTGGAAAGGAGTTGTAAACAGGAAGCATAAATGAAAATTAGTGAGTGAACAGTAGAACTAGTAAGTTTATCGTAGACATGAACCCAGGTGAGCAAGATTTCAAGATGCTGAATTCTGTCAATTGACATTTAAGTGTTCAGTGTGAAAAAATGTTTTACAAAGGAAAGTGGTATCTATAATTTTAAATGATTTTTTTTTTTGGTTCAGAATAATTTAATTTATTATAATTAGTGCTGTCTTCTGAGTTGCCTGACACAACAAAGAGATGTCTTTTTTCTGATTAACTATAATGTTTTTAAATACCCAATGTTTATCTGAAATGTTTGTGTAACTCACTGCTATCTCTGACTATACCAGTGGTCTGACACTGTACTATTATGACAGTATTATTTATGTTATTGATAAAAATGATACATTGGTGCACAAAGGAAGTTCTAATTACATCTTAAACTGGTATAATTTTATTCAATGGTGTATGATACCCCAGGTTACTTACATTTTATTTTTACAGATCCACTGAAAAGTCTCGGATTAAGTTACCAGAGTTATCTGATTAGCCTGTTCTTAGTCAGTCTATAGGGAAGTTCTGAAACAAGTTGCCTCTTTCTGCTAAAGGCTCTGAGCATTGACCTGGATAGTTACTGCAGTTCTATGCACAATAACTTGTAAAACCTCTGACTTTGAGCCTTTGTGTGTATCATTAAACTTACAGCGATTTTTGTCTGTGTGGACAGTCTTTAATGAGAGTTTTCTGTAATGGTTTTTTTCTGCAATAATAGAAGCCAATGCTTATGGGATCTTGTGTTTTGTTTTCTAACCACAGTATTGTTGGTAATTTGCCACTGCTGGACTGGTTTAAACCTGGTTTGCATAACTTTAGGCAAATCATATTTTTTCTTAAAAAAAGCTAACACACACCCAGACAAGCCTTTAAAGGAAGAGCACTTATTTTCAAGAATTTTCCCAGAAGAAGCCCAAGCTTATGCAATGTTCTCCTGGAAAAAAAACACATAAATATTCTGAAAATGTACAGGTAAACTAGAACAAGTGAACAGAATGGATTTGCTTTAGAAAATTTTGATATAGCATCTTTAGTAATCTGAAGCCTTTAAAGGCAAATGCTAAAGAGATAGTAAAGAGTTGTTCTCAGAACAGCTGGAAACACAGGACTAATGAATGGAAGAGCAGGTAAAAATAGAGTAAGGAAGTTCAGTTGAAAATGTACAGAAAATATGTCACTGCTGTACAGAGTGTCAGATAATTAGAGCCTTTCCCTTAATGTCCAGATATGAACTATTTGCATCATAAACTTGAAAGATTGACTTTATTGATAATACTGCATCTTAATTACTATGACTTACCTTTTACTCCCATTTAGTTTTAATACTAGAAACCCTGGATTTATTTGTGGAATTGTGGAAATATTTAGAGGAATGGTTTTAGGTTTTTTCCTATCATCAGAATAACTTCTCATATGTTCTGTAAAGTTAGGCACGTAAGATTTGTATGTGTAGGTATTTACATCTGATTGAATGTAGAGCTAATGTAATTAATGACACAAACAGCTTTAGTAGAGTGTAGGATGTTAGGTTTCACTGTGCTTCTGTGTTACTGCTCAAAAACTGCTGTGGTAGGCTACCATCGAACTACCTGCACACACCAAAATAAGTGCTGCTTGAAAAATCTTGTTCCTTCAGTAGAATTTTCATTTGAAAATGTGTGTCTGAGCAGCTGTTTAATAAAATAACTGTGTGAGATGACAATGCAGAATTCATGGCCAGTTTGAGATCCCAACTTGTATCACAGAATGCAAGCTGCTAGCAATACAAAAACTTCCTACAAGTTTTACCTCAGTATTTTTAGTCAGTGGGGTAGGAAATGGGGTAAATATTTACAGGTTACTGAAACCTCAAAAAAAAAAAAAGTATGCACTCTTGGTTACGCTTCCTTCTATTCTTTACCTGTGCTTCTAGTCTTAGTGGAAGTTCTGTGTTTCCAGCTGTTCTCAGAACAATTACTTATTGCTCAATCTTTGCTCAACACTGGCAGTGTTTTTATTTGATGATTTGGCAACAATATTTTTTCTTATTTAAAAGCTTGTCCATGGAAAAAGTATTAAACTATTTTTATTGTATGTTCCAAAAAAAGCCAAAATTTCAAAATTTTTTAAGTGAGGAAGGCTTTCAGTTGACTGGAACTTGGATGGTTATGCACATTGGTTCTGTATTGTTAAATGTCATAGCACAGGATGCTTTTGTGTTGTTACAAAAACAAAACAAAAAAAAAGGAAAATGAGTGGGTACTGTATCTATATAACCAAATCTGGGCTATAAACAGAATAAAATTATTGGTAGTTAATGAAGTATTTGGTACTTCCACTGGTGAAATGCTGCTGAAGATAAAAAATTCAATAATTATTTAAACCAAGAAAGGCAAGTACCGTAATTGAAACCAGAATGAGTAGAGTAAAAATAATTTCTTCTGTCCACTAAGAGATTGATAGTCCTTTACATAACCTTTGGTAATCAGCCTGTACTGATATGTGCTATATTAGCTTTGGCATATAACTGTGCTAGAGTAAAGTAAGAGAAATACAAAATTTCAAGTAATTTTATCAAGGTGAGTTAATTTAATCTTGGGAGTTTATTAATAAAGTTTTGACTTTAATATCAACCGAATTTTTTAATTTATAGTGTTCATTCAGTAAAGATAAATAAAATAAAAGTTTTGGCTTTAGGCCCTGAGAAGTCCCATTTGCTTATTTTTATATCTGCCTGTGTAAACAGAATTTTGGGAAATAAGTTTGCTGTGCAGCAGCTGCAGAATTTTTGAGCTAGGATGGAAGAATTCACTTGAGAGAAAGAAAGCAGTAGTAGAAAAGCGTCTTGAAACCAGTGTCCCCTGAGCATTATCAGCAGCTCTTCCTTACACATAGAGCAGCTAAATATAAAAAACCATGGATGCTTTCAACCTGTCATGTTGAACACTGGTATCATGAATACGTGTATGATTTCAGTCAGGAAAATCAAACAGGTATTGTAACGAAGAGTAATTCTGGTTGATTGCAATTATTTTTTGCTGAGTTTTATGGTACCTAATACTTGTGTTTAGGCCTAGCTATACAAGTTCTGAGAAGAGAAAAATAGAACACAATACATTTGCAAGAGCCAGGGAATGTTGTCTCGTTAAGCTGCTCCCTTGGAAGGCTCTGTGAGTTTGTAATTAATAAGCTAAAGCAGCTTAGCGCAAACAATGTGCGAAACTCGGTGATCAGGTACTTCCTCTAATTGTTTGCTCCAGTTCTACCAAGCTAAGGGTTTTAGACTCAAGGATCTCCACTATACGTTGTACAGGTATGGGCCATACTGGCACCTCAGCCCAGAGACTGAGGTTAAATTCCCCCTATTCACTTGGAAGAGAGAAGACACAATTCCCGTTGAATTCACCCATAGTTTCGGCTGCGTGCAATGAACGAAAATGCCTTCAGATCATGTAATGCCTCATTAGATCGTGTCTCTCACACTGCCTTGCTTTACAACTGAGAGATGAGCACTCAAGCAGATTACAGGCTAAAATCTCCATGAGGGCAGAGGGGAGGAGGATGACGAAGGTCTTTTGCTCCGTACTTGGAGCCACAAATTTTTGCGTCTTGCATGGCTTTGAAGTAGTGAAGGACTGTAGCAGAACTGCCAGCTGGATATATAGTTTTTGTCTTTTGAAGGGAGAAAGGGGTAGTATTATCTATTTGCTGAAACCTGTTAGAACTTCATTTAGTGAAAGCAAATGAAAATAAATAGGTTAAATGTTTTAAATAAAAAGAGCTAGTAAGCAACCTTTTGTGATCAGTGACTGTCACGTAATGTCTTATGCCTGCTTTTGATAGTTGAAGGCTTTCAAAAGGTATTCTGGAATCTGTTCNGGAATCTCTGTAAGCCTTTGTAGTTTGGTTTTTTGTTTGCTTGTTTCTCAGGTGGCCTTAATTACATGAAAAACAGGTATCAATCAGGGATGGCAGGGAAAGAAGGGAGAGAACCTTATAATTTGCCTTCATAAAAGCAATATTAATGTGTTAGTAAAGGAAGGAAAGAAGTTAGTGGTGGTAATAGGAATAATTTTCAGGAATAGTGAGACTATAGTGAGTTACTAATTAATGATCTCATTGAGGGTACTAGCTATTCATCCTTTCATACACAGTACTAAAAAATAATTGTTTCTTCTTGGATGATTACAAATACGAAGTTGTTGTCATCTTTTTTTTATTCAACTTAATTAGAAGTACTGCTTAATCAGCCTCAAGAAGAAAATCTGTATAAATGTGAATAAATTATGATAATAGTTTACTAGAGCATGGCAAATATTGTCCCCGAAAGTCTGCTGGAATAAAATGCTTCATAGAATTTGGTGCTACTTTTTCACATTGATTTATTTATTTCTTCTTCATTAGGAACTGGTGGCCAGTAATAAGAAACCTAAATCCATTCAGTTTCCTTTCTTAAGTTAGAAACTCTCACTCTGTGACATTTAGGGATATGGATTGGATAAGTATTTCAATCTTGTTACTATTTGCTACTGCAAACATTTTACCTCTTTTTCTCTCTGAAATGCTTTTTGTCAGAATAGAACACTTTATCTTGTTTACCAACCTTTGGAATGTTTTTTTAAGGATGAGAAATTCCCTGGTAAACATATGGTTGACCTCATTGTGCCAGCCTTCACTATTGTCTTAAATTAATTTCTTTAACCAAAGCAGTTCAAGTAGTGCCAGACTCTTCTCCTTAAAAGATAAAATTACCTGTGGTTAATTCGTTATTACTGTGTGAGGCTTGTGCTGGGCTTTGGTACATTTAAAGACTCCATTTACAAAGCAGATGACTCGCTGTCAATTTCATCTTATTCTGTAATAGTGGATTCCACTTAATTTGCTTTCAAATGACAGGTTCATTGTAAAGAACTTGATTATCTGGCAAAAAGCTTTTCAGACTCTGAAGTACAGAATGTTTCCTTTGTGTGTGTGTAGTTTTTGTGATTTATCTTTAATTATACTGTAGTTAGGATTTCAGGTTGATCTTGTCTCTTAGTGAGTTTAAGTCAAGTGTATTATTCCCTTTTAAAGAGGACTGTTGCTTTGACCTTTCAGTCAAATATTTTAGAATATCTTGGAGCATGTGAAAATGGTAGTCTGTTACTGAACTGAGAAGTCAACTCCTTCCTCCCACCACCCGCAATCCATAACTGAATTTTTGGAAATTTTAAGTGCTCAGAAGAACAAAAGGTGAGTGATGAAACTTATTGTAAGAAGTTTGATAAGAAGATCCATGCACTGCCATTTGATTCCTTCAAAACAAGAGAAATGTGCAAAATGCCTGACATTCAGATCTTGAAGTCCGGATTGGTCTGAGGAAATAACATTAGAACTGGGTTGCCAGATGTTAACATGTTTTATTAGAAATGAGGAGGAGACTAATCTGCTTCTGCATTCTCAGTATAGATTGAAAACCTGCTATTCAGCCAAAAATAGATAACACTGAAAAACAATTCTTTGAGCTAAAATCCCAGTATTACTTTTAAACGGACATAGTATTTTGTGGAGCTGTTTTGTTCTGCATCTTGCTGAAGCTTTAATTGACCACACTCAGACAATTATCTATCCTTACTCATCTGGGCCTTCATTAAAGCTTACTCGAAGAACTTTGATAGGTAAAAGTCTTGCAGGACTGTGATGATCAAGTATCTGGATGGTTTGTGTGTTTGAGTCTGGAGGAAATGATTTCACCTGAATTACGGGATATAATGTGCAAGGACTTTCTTGATGACCTGGTTGACTGGGAAATAAAGGGATTTTTACTTGTAGGAACTGTCATTCTCTAGATTTCTTAAGTAGCAAGATGGAGTGTAGACGGTAACTTTTTCTTACTTGTCACCATTGTTAATCTTTGTGTTGTTTCTCTTCTGTTTGAGAGCTTTTTGGTATTTTAAGTTAGGTTTCTAATTAGAGAGTAGCATGCAATGAGTTCCTGGAATACTTAAGTGTTTAAAATATGTTGGTTCTTTTTTTAGTTTGAAAAGCATAACTATCTACCTGCTGTTTAGAACTTCATATTCTGGATTTGAGGCACTTTTCAGTCAGAAACGTGTGAATGGAAGAAACTGAAGTACTGCAGATAGAGTTACAGTGATCTTACGCTCTCAGGCTAGTAGCTTGTGGTGACAGTCAAGCAACAGCTTTGCTTATGAATCAACATGGTGGTAGTGTACAACACTGTCATTACAGCCTGTTTTCAACTCCTCTTCTGGGACAAGATTGCTGTTTATCTTTGTGCAGTGACTGTCTCCTGCATGTAAAAACTCCAAAACAGAAAGGATGGTTTTTGTGAGATATTTTATAACTTGAATGGCAGAGGAGGTGGCAGGCTGTAGCTCATAAGCAAAATGTAAATTCTTTGCCAGGACTTTATCATATTACTGGCAGTGTTTTGGTGCTAACAGAGTTTGGGCCTATTTAAATTTTTGGATGTGGAAGAGAGTTTTGGTAGTTATGGAAGAAATAGTGCTAGGTCTCCCTAGGGTGCAGCAGCTTTACCAATATAAAATAGAAGAGTGGAGTCTCTGTGGGATTAATGTTTAACTTCTAACAATTTATGAGTTAATTTTCTTCCCCTTTGATCTTTGAGCCAGATTAAGATTTGAGTTTACAGTGTCCAGGAAGGCTCAGCCTTGGAAGGCTATTCCTTTCTAACATTCACAGTTTCTTGCATCAAAGAGAAGGGAATTTGAGTGCATAGGAATAGAAGGTTTGTAGCACAATTCAGGTGCAGATGTTTGTCCTGCATGCTTCCTAGTCTGTAAAGTTGCTGTTCCGTCTTTGTTTCTTCATATCATCGTGATACTGCCTTATTGGTCATGGCTAGTTGAGTCCCTACCAGTCCAGGTGAAAAGGCCACCACATTTCAGTTTAATTGCCCATCACATCTTGTTTTAATGGTGAAACAAGGTGTGGCAATGAAACATTGCCTCCAGCTGAAGTGAAAAGAATTTGTTTGTCCATTTGCCACTTTTTGCTCTGCTTGTAGGTTTCTGCTCTACTGATAGTTTTGCTTTTCCCCTAGCTATTTCCTGCCAAATTCTTACCATTTCCCTTAATATATCATGTCTTTTGCTGAATCTGCTTTGGGTTTAATCAACTCAGCTTTCCTCCTTGCTTTATTTCTCTATGAAAAGGAAAACCATTGAAGCAGGTTGTTTGTGGTAAGGTGTTTGACTAAGACAGCTCATCATTTAGTTTACTCATTTAAGATATTGCTGATTTAAGACACTGCACATTTTGTGCTGGATTTCTTGAAACACCATAAAGTGAATTATTCAGAGGTTGCCATTTTATTTCCTTTGTATCATTTATGTTTTCAAAGTTTGTCATTTTAACTCATAGGAGATAATAAGCCAGGAGTATGGGCATACATTTGAACTTGTTTGGATTAATGTGTTAATACTTTACTGATAATCAACAGCCAATATACCACTGTATGTAGGCTTTGCCCACTTCAGTTATGAAGAATGAAACGTTACCTGAGTGGCACAGGTGCTCTCAGCTGTATGTACATAAGCTGTAGTTGGTAGTGACCCCCCTAACTTCGCTGTACACGTTTTTGTTTGACCATAGTTCTGTTAAACTGTAACTCTTGGTGCTCCACTTTTCCAAGGGAGGGGCAAAGCTGTTGTAAGAGTTCTGACAATGGGCTTAGAAAAGAAAATAGACTCCTGATATTGTGATACTCCTTTTTAAAGGTATTGAGAAAGGTAATTTTCACATGCCTACAAGAGCTAGGGAAGTTTTCATGGTGAGTAAAGAACATACCTTTGCATTACTTTATTGTGAGGGATTGTGGTTAAAGTCTGTTGTCCTGACTGTCCATTGGTTGTCCCCCTTGTTTGTAGTAGAATCAGAAAAAGAGATTCCTGGTTTTGGGCAATGTGATAGTGATGATGCCATATATGCTTTAGGAATATAAGTTATTGACACTTGAGGTAGCTAAGAGGGACACATAGACCAGTGAAACAATTTTGGATCTGTTAATAAGCATTTATGTGCTATAATATCCAGCTCAGTTGTACACAGTGACCAAACTACCTGTTTGTAGGGCTGATTCTGAAATACTTGTATCGACAACGTCAAAATTTCTTCCTGTCCTATATTGCTGCCCTTTCTCCCTTTTCATATGTTGCATCTTTTTTACATGCAGGCCCTGCCTGCTTCTTTATGTGATTAAGAATGAACTCAAGTGAGAATTCAGCTGTGGCATTTGAGCTGTTACCTCCCCAATTCCAGAGGTGACCAAGTAGGATGTGTGCCAGTTTGGAGAAAGAGGAGTGTGTATTTTTGCTAGAGGCTCTTGGCTTCAGACATACATTTAACTCGAACCATGACAGACACTGATTGCTGTCTGTCAGCATAGAAGTGATGGAGGTGGTTGTGAGCTGTCTAGGAAGCTGTCTAGGGAGCTGTCAGGAATTTTACTCCACTGGCATCACTTAATTTTGTGTTATTTTTTCCATATGCTGTAAGAAATCTTATGGGTTTGATAGCTTAGAAAATCTGTGGAGGATAATTGAAGGAGTTGCACAAATCCTGTTTGACAGAATTAGCAACAGGATACAAACCATTGCTATGTCAGTCATGTCTCAAGTACTTGAATAAACTTCTTTTGGAAGTGATGCTTGGATCAATGTTAAGCTGTGTTCTTTGGATTTCATCCCTGATTCATCCTTTCCTGTAGAGATATGTGAATAAGTAATCCTGGTTTCAAAGACTTCCACTTCTTCAAGTTTTTTGAAAGTACTTCTATAAACTACTGGTTACATCAGCCCTCTGCCTTTTGCAGGTGATTATTCCTTTAGTTGAAGGATTGTGCTGTTAATGAGTCTTGGGTTTCTGATATTCTTACCCAGCTGTTCTGTTTCACTCCAGATTGTGAATGTTTTTATCAATTTATACATTTTAGTTCTGGTTTACTTTAAAGTTGTATTACAAGAATGTTTAAGCATAAGATTCTCTCTCAAAAATAAGGAAAGGAAAATATCAAAGTTAGATTGCCTGTGCATCCTTCATGTATTCCCCTCTAAATGTGCAGCCTCCTTTCTTCCAGTCCCTTTCAATAGAAATTGGACAAGCAGGAAAAGTGCTTCTATATGAAATCTTAAGATGGATTAGCAGAAACATTGGAGAGAGTGTCTTGTGATGTGAAAAGGACAGTAAAGCAAGCACAGCTCCCAAGAGTATATCAATGTATGGAAAACATCTGTGGTGGGTTATTTTAGGCATGAATAGCTGCACTAGCTTGTATTTTGACTTGAAGGAGCTGATTGAAAGCAACTTGAGTGTGTGAATAAAAAGTGGTATTCCTGATTCATGGTCAGGAAAAAGACAGAAGCAGTTGTGGTATTGACTTCAGTTATGCACGTCTTGTAATAGCTGAAGTGTTGAAAGGCTACAGGATTTTAGAAAACAAATACTAATGTATGGCATCAAGCTTTCTCAATATGGAAAAAGTAGGAATAATAGTGAAAGTCAATATGGCAACTTGAGGGCCTGTTCAGTGACATGAAGATTGAGGAGGCTTTGTACAGAGCATAAACATGAAACTTAAGTAATTCCTGTTAAAAGGACAAGCATTTAAGAGTGAAATCAACTCATGATTCATTGTTTTAAATTGGTATATTTCAAAGGCATTAAAAGACGTTCTTATAAATCATTAGAAAGATGAGGAAATGGATGAGCCTATAAATAGGAAAGGAAAGCAAAGAACTGGTGACAAATACTTGAATTGATGACAAAACCTGCCAAACAAAAAGGCCAGATTCAGTATCTTTTAGACACTGGATATTATGTCAGTCACTAAAATTTAGCTGTGTGCGTTGGTTTGCTTTTTAAACATGTTTGAGCAAATGAATCTGAGATTTTTGACAATTCTTTTGAGTGAGTTTCCAGATGATAAATATTATTTTTGTTTTTCTACTGTCAGGTAAAAATGATTCTGACTTCTGGAAATCACTGGACCAAATAATCTCTGATAGCTATAGCAAACAACTGACAGTTAGCAAAGACAATTAGTCAAATGGATTTAAGAAAAAAATCACATTGAATTAATATGATTTTCTCCTTGTATTGGGCTGTAGCTGTTGTGAAAGGAGCAGAAGCTGTATTTTGACTGCGCAAAAATTTTCCATGTGTGTTGGTGTGACATTTGAATAAGCACACAAGAAAAATGTTGTATCAATCACACAGACTCTTACGCTTTCTGAAACCATAAAGACCACTTCATATGTTACCAAAGTTGTAGTTGGTTGTTTAGACTGTGTGTCTAATTGAGAGGAGGTGTTTGGCTCTTCTGAACAGAGTGAACTTGCCAAAGGGTGTTTTGAGGGCAGCCTGCATTGGCTTGAAAGTGTTTACCTAAGTAGAGATTGGGAAAGGTGAGATGTTAGTTGAAATAAATAAAAGAATGCTTGTGTGTCCATGAAGCCTAAGAGAAGTAGTTTGACCATAATTCATTCAACCCACCTAGATCTCTTACTGTAAAGAAAATTCTTCCAGTTACATAAGAGGTAAAGTGATTTGAAAAAACGTTAAGGGCTTTTAACACAACTTCCTTATGTTAGGAAGACAGAGAGGTATCTTTAAGTCCTAAGTTTATATGATTCTACAGATGAGAGTTAAAGTCATCTGAAAAGTGATTCTGTTTTGTCCTCCTATGTGTGTTGCTGCTAATTTTCTAGAATGTTTGTGAAAACAAAAACAATAATTCTGCACTCATGGCTGTCAAATATAAAAAAGGCTTTCCCACTGCTGAAACTTTCCTTTTCAAGTGCTTAATTTGAGGAATTTACAGTCTTAATTTACCTTTTGTAGCTATTGTGTATGGGCTTTATATACCAGTCATGTTTTTTTAAAGTATGTTTGAGTCTTGAAGCTAAAAGTGTGCGTTTAGACTGTGTTGCTGTAAGAAATTAATGTCCTTTGTAATCTTTTTGGTCAGCAAATACTATTCAACAATGAAGAGAAATTAATTTCAAGTTTTTGAGTTTAAACTGTAGATGTTTTCTGAATTACTGTGGTAACAAGGAACTTGGTTTCCCAATTAATCTCTAGGAATCTAGTCTTTAAGGGCTTCATTTAACAAGAATTTTTAAAAAAACTATATCAGTCTCCTGATAATCCGGTTTCTGACACAACAAGAGACAAGTCATCGTAAGGAAGAGGGGAAGGAGAAAACAGTCCTTCCTAATATCTGTGGAAAGTATCTTCAAGTTTCCTGAATACCTCTAGCTGCACATGGGGCTGTCTGTGCAAGCATGGAGCCAACAGCTCGGGAGGGTGATGCTGCTTCTCTCTCTGGTGCTTGAGCCCGCACCTGCAGTGCTCGGGGTGTGGCTCAGGGTGTTCAGGGAGCTGCAGCAGGACGGGCACGGGGGCCCTGGGGTGAGTGCAGCAGAGGATGGGCAGGAGGGCTGGGGCTCCACTGTGTCACCTCCAAGGAGACTGGGTTTCTTCAGCTATAAGAGAAGGCAAATTAGACATCTTGCTGATGCCTACAACAGCACAGTAGGAGGATTTCAAGGGGAAACAGAGCTACAATGGGAAGATAAAGGGCAATAGATACAAATTGGAACATGAGGTATTTTGGTAACATACAAAAGATACATTTTATACTATGGGTGGGCAGTGAAATGCTGGAATGCATTGACCAGAGAAGTTGATTTAAAGACTATCTTCTAAATATTACTTAGTCTCTCTCGTAACGGTTTTTTTTTTTTTTTTTTTTCACTGTTTGAATGAATTTTGGTTAGTAGGCCCTTTGTGCTCTCTACAGTTTTGATCCAGTTGCTATAGAGTACTCTCATGTTCTGGAAAAGGTCTGTAGGCAGCTCTTTGTTATTCTGTACAGAAATAATTGAGTTGATGTTTGATTAAAAAAAAAACCCAGATTTTGAAAATGTGTGGTGAAAGCCTCTTGAAGATACCCAGATATGTTCATTAGATTAGAAATTATTAACTTGTATGGTGTAGTTAATGGAATAGTAGAGCATTCTGAAATATAGATTATATTTTATTTTTCCAGCTGGGGAAGAATCCCCCCCAACAAATAATGGGCTTAAATCACATCTTAAATGTGTGTCTGTTGGTCCAATAGAAATAATGATCTTTGTATATAAACTTTGTAATATAATCTTGGTATATAAACTGCCTTACTTCTATCTCTAGTGGCAAGATTAAGACTTAGGAAGTCTTTGAAAGCATATTTTCCACTTGAACTGTTTCACACTATCAGAATTCTTGTTAACTGGAGAAATTCAGGAGTTTATTACAAGATACCTCTTTTGATCTTCAATATCAAGGCAAATTACCCAGATAGTCATTATAGCTGGAGATAAGAAAAATGAAGTTCTCTGCCATTTCTAATAGCAGTTGTTGCTCATCTGTCCTAAATAATTCTAGGGTGAGAACCTCCACTGAGGGATACATAAAATCCATCAAGGTGTAGTATAATGGAAATAATGGAATACAGGTTCTTTAGGCAGACATAGGGTTAGAGAGGTTCCTGTAAGCCAGAAGGAAGTAATGCTTTTTGCCTTAACTTGGGTTTGTTTGGGATGTTGCTCTTAATCAAGAAAAAATCCAGAAGAGGGGTATGTTTCTTCACCTCTAAATCCCTTCTTTCCCTTTCCAGTGAGGAGCCGTGTCTAGGAATTTGCCATTAATCAGAATTGCACTGGAGTTTCCTGTGCTCAATAGGTAATCATAGTCAGGGCTTTTGTGGATTCCATTATTTCAATGTGATAAATTTATTTGCTATAAATTGTTTTCATTATAACACTGACAGTGTTAGTCTTGCTTTTCTGGCTTATTGAGTTCTGTAACTTAATAGATAACACATTCATTTTCAAGTGAACATGTTTTTTTCAGCTCTATATGGGAATGGCATAGATTTTTTTTTCTTTTATTGATATTTCCACTGAGAGCTGTGAGTAGAGGTCAGATGGAACTGATTATAGAATGGTTTTGATTTGAAGGGACTGTAGAGATCATTTCATTCTAACTCCCCTGGATGTGACTGTCCACCCAATTCTTTATCCACTGAACAGTCTGCCCATCGAATCCGTCTCTCTCCGGCACAGAGAGAAGGATGTTGTAGGGGGCTGTGCCAAAGGACTTACCAGAAGTCCAGATAAATGACATCTGTAGCCCTTCCCTTGTCCACTGATGTAGTCACTCCACTGTAGAAGGTCAGTAGGTTGGTCAGGCAGGACTTGGCCTTGCTGAAGCTGTGCTGGCTGTCCTGAGTCACTTCTCTATCCTGCACGTGTCATAGCACAGCTTTTTGGAGGATGTGTCCCATGGACTTCCCAGGCACAGAGGTGAGACTGACAGGTCGATGTCCTTTTTACCCTTTTTCCAGTCAGCTGGGACTTCCATGACATTTAAATATGGAAAGTGGCTTGGCAACTAAATCCACCACTTCTGCTCAGGAGTCTGGAATGCAGCTCATTGGGTCTCAGAGATTTGTTTATATTCATGTTCCTCAAGTGGTCATGAATGACCTTTACTTAAAGAGGGAGGGACTTCATTCCCTTCTGCTGTCCATCCACTTGAGTGGTGTGGGAAGAGAGGTTGCCATTGAAGACTGAGGCAAAAAAACCCAACCCAGCTGTTGAGTACTGTAGTCTTCTGCTCATCAGTTTTTTCCAGTTTTCCAGAATTTTTATGGGCGGGAGGGCTTATAACCTTCATTGACTTTCCTTTTCTGGATTACGTTGATACTTAATTGAATTGGCTAACTGGGAAATAATAATTTCTTTAAAAATATGTTTGTTTGTTGTGGCACATTTGACCCAAAGTATAAATAGTATTTCCTGCTGTTTCTCTGGGATGCATTTTTTGAATTTTGTTTTGAATTGCAAATGATGAGAAGCAGTATATTGTCTGTATGTTTATTTATGCTGAATGGATAGGCCCTCTTGCCGGTATCTGCAAATGTTTTAGAAACAGAGGAACAGAGCACATCAGTGGTACTCTGTTGTTCAAGTATACTTTTATTGTTTTCTTTTTGTTACTGGCTTTTTTGTTCAGAAAGGACCAAGAACATAGTATGGGAGAATCAAAAACCTGTGAAACAGAGGATATTTTTGCACTAGTGACATGGATAAAGGCATGACTGAGTCTGTGTTAGACTGAAAAGATGTTTACTGGAGAAAGGGCCAAATGTGTAAACATGAAATTAGGTAATATTTTAAGTGTTGGTAATTTAAATTTTTTTTTAGGATACAGAACAGACAAAATTTGCTTACTTCAGATTACTGTCAGATACTGATAGCTTAACATTTCTAATTTTAATTAAATTCTAAAATGTGTTTTAGGCTCCTTTTTATGAAGTCAAAGTTGTATAGTTAGTTTACATGTAGAAGCATATGGATCTACTGAATTAGTTGCTGTTCTTATAGATGTGTGTTGTTTGCTATTTTGTTTCAATGTTTCAAAATCTCCTCTTTCGTGGAGTTTGAATTTCCATGATCATAGAAGATTCTCATCTCTGCACTTTAAAAATACTTCTTTACTTGACAAAGTGTACAAAGGTTGACTGCCTTTGAGGTTTATTTCATGGTGGTCTGGAAAAGTGCCAGAAAGAGAACTGACTTTGAAACATCTCTGCCTTCAAATTAAGGATTTATAAAATGGTTTTGTAGCTTTGCTCTTTGCATTTTAATTTGTAGTAGTGGTATTGGAAACACTGTTAGTGTTTTCTTAATCTGGGCAGAAAGAAAAAGGTAAACACTAGGATTCTAAAACAGTTTTTCAATGTATGAGCGATGAATACGGCTTATGAGAATGCTTCCATTGGGTTTTCAGTTTGTTTGTATTATATCTCATTGCCAGGTAGGAACTTTCAATATAGAAGCCCAAGGAAGTTTTCAGGGCTGCTTGATAGAGAGAGAAAGTTATTTCAATATTTTCAGAATGTAAATTGTGAATGTATAAGGGCCTTTTCTTTATCAGTTGTGTGGTTGAATTTATTGTAGTCCAATTTCAAATGTATTTGATGGGATACTGAATCATTTCTGTGTTGACAGATCAACACTTTATTTTCATCTGGGAATTTTTTTAAGTTCTAAGCACTGGAAAACAGCTACAAGTGTGTGATAAACCTGTGTTTTAAAAAGTTAGATATTGAATGGTCATGAGGTACTAAATCCCCAAACCATATGTTTTTATTCCTTTGGAGTATAAGATCATTTTGACTAGTAGTGTGGTTGAAGTGAACTTGTAGATGGTAACCTTAAAATTGTTGGCAGGAAAAAGGACAGTAGAAATGAGAAAGCCTTGAACTTTTTATCATCTAGATGGCTTGGAAATGACAAAACACATTGTGTAACTGTTTATATGGAGAAGATTGACTCTGAGAGCAGTACCAATGACAGCACTTCACAGAGGTTGCATTTCCCTTGCTCAGTAGATTGTAAGAAACTCTTCTGGTAGTTGTTATAGAAACAACTGGTTGCAGTGACTGATTTATCTCTGTCAAAATAGGCATGAATTACCTGAGCTACTGCCATTAAACCTTTAGTCAGTGCTGTGACTGTAGGTTCTGAGGTGCCGTTAGTCTCAAGTTTTTAGTTTGTGTTGTGCAATCCAAATAGTCTTGTTTTGGTTTTCTGTTCTGTCCTCTGGGATGATGTTAGAACAAGGCAAAGGCTTACACAGATGCCAAATGGAAGTGTCTTAGATTACTTAGGGGAGGAAGTTGTGCTTTAGTTTTGCAGATTTAATTATAAATCTGATGGTGTTGAGTAAATATGAAATGTTTGCTGCTAGGGGTAGAACTCTTATAGATATTTTTGTTATAGAACAAATTCAGTTATACCTCTGTGTAGTTCGTAACATAACAGCTCTTCCTTTTGTAGTGTTACAAATGTGTCTTTGCATTTTACCCAAAAAGTAAAGTTTAAAGCTTGTAACTTATTTTGCCTCTGTCTTCAGTTAAATTTCTAGGAGGAGAGTCATCCTTCTTTCTCACCTTTCAGTTTCACTTTGTTTTCAAATTGTCAAGTAAAACTCCTTTTACCTTTCAAAAATTGATGAAATGTCCTTAATTGCGCATGTTTATTGTTGAACTTTATTTAGTATTTCAAATATTCCATACAATTTCTTTATAGAAACGATTACAAAAAGAACTATTGGCATTTCAAAATGATCCGCCTCCAGGAATGACTCTAGATGAAAAGAGTGTGCAAAATTCAATTACACAGTAAGTATATATACTGTTTCATTTCTGCTATCATGCTGAAAAGACAAAGTAATGGGAAGTTCTCTTCACACTTCCACCACTTATTCCACGTAACTTTGTGGATTTTGCTTTTAGTCTAGGCAATGAAACATTGTTCTCCTTAATAAGCATATTGCAGTAATGTGTTGGACTCTTTCAGGAACGGGGTAGTCAATTTACTAAATTTTTATTAGGCATTTTACAAACTAGCAATTGATAAAAGCTTCTGTATGTTTAGAATAAAATAACTTAATTATCTTTCATAGCAACTAACTTCCAAAGGTTCTCTAGATTTAATGAAATAATGGAGTAGCTGTTTTAGAGTTATGTGATACTTGAATAGAATATATACCATAGCTGTTAATTTTCATTACTTTCTTTCTCTAAGGCAAGTGGAGAAAACTTTTTAAAAAGTAAAGTTGTCTGGGTACGCGTTTGTACTTTTTCCCCTGCCTTGGCTTTCTTGGTGATTCATGAAATGAGAAGAGAAACATGGTAAAATATTCTGTGTCTGAAACGGACAGGAGTTGTTCTTGGTATTAATCTATTTTTAATTGATGGAAATTCAAAGGATTCAGACTGTGTTGAGATTTTTTTCTCATAACTTTCTTAGTTTCATTTTAGAGAAATATTAAAAATTGAGCATATGTTAACACCGATGAGAGTATGATCTCAGACTGTATCTTCTGTGTTATTGACTGATGGAGCAGCTTAAAACATAGAGCTGAGTTCTGATGTTTTCATATCTGCATTTTGGGTGGTGGCACTCAGACCACGTTACATGAGGCTTTTCTGAGCCATACGTACTGAGTTAAACATTCACTGCTTTTTAAATGACACTGGATTTTGTGATACTTCATGCAGATGAATATGACTAAAATTGAAAGAACAGTTTTTAGTTTTCTGCAAAAATGAGTCACTCTAATATTGCAAGTGGTATTCACTTATTTCAACAAAAACATATTAAAATGTGGAGCAGATGGAAAAGGATATCTCTCTTCCAGAGTACTACCTCATTATAATTTCTGCCCTCTACAACTTTTATACCTTTCAATACCTTGTGCCTAAAAAATTTCTATTTACTGTCATGCTGTATTTTGAAACTGTCAGTGTTTTAGAAGCTTCCTGTCACAAGTAAAATGACTTTTTTTTTTCTCTTTGAGGATTTTTGGTATCAGATAACATGTTTTGAGTTCATTAATCAAGTTACAGTTTGAATTGGTTACATTAAAAATTTGTGTAGCAATGCTCGCTTGGGTTTTAAAGATGTTGAATAAAAAAATTGGGTCAGATGATGTAACTGGGTCATTTAAAACATTGAGCAATCTTTTATTTTAAATATACAAGGATTAGAAATTTGAGAAGGCTGAACTGTAAAGCACACAGGAAATATGAGTTCTACTGATTCCTTGACCATAAAAGGAGCAATGTCCAGGCAAAGTTATCTTCTACTTAGTAAAGTATATTATTTAAAAAACTTGAAAGTGGAAGTTCTGGGTCACAAGAACCAATAAATCTAAAGAGTATTGGTGCACTGTGTGTATAAACATAAAAGCAGAAGGCATAAGAAGAGATAAGTGATCTGGAGTGCAGATAGATTAAATCGAAGGCATCTTCAGAAGTTAAAATATGAAATGTACTTTATCTGCCTTCTCTGTACAGCCATCACTGTGCTACTGTTGAAAATGCATTCCTCTTGAGGGCTGTGAAAACTAGCAGTTTATTAAATATGCAGTTTTTCTCAAAAAAAGCCAAAAACCAAGACACAACAATACAACCAGTTAAAAAAAACCAAACAACTACCCAGAGAGCGATGTGTCGCCTAGATCTGTAAAACTCAATCAAAGGTGAACAACCAAAAATGGGAAGTGATGCTGCAAAGGATGGTATTAAGTGGTCAACAGTAGAAGTCTAAAATCATAGAAGTTAGATAGCAGAATGTTTGCTATAGTTGCTGTTTATGTTGAAGAATATGCAAAGCATCTGGTTTTAGCTGTATTTAAAAAAACGCAGTACAAACCCAACAA
>WEIU01007848.1:15997-38260 GCA_013389925.1 Aegithalos caudatus | reverse complement strand
AGGGCTGAGCCGCCGCCCGCTGCCCTCCGGCTGCTGCTCGCCGCCCTGGGGCTGCTGCTGCTGGGCGCAGGTACCGGAGCGTGCTGGGAGGGACGGGAGCGCAGCCGGCTGCCCGCAAACGCGAGAGGCTGGCGTGTCTTTTTCCTTCGGGTAGAGCCTTTCATGAGCTGGGCCTGCGTAGTCCAGAGAGGAGAAGGCTGAGAGGGGATCTCGTTAATGCGTGTAAATATCTCCATCCGAGAGGATGGTGCCAGACACTTCCATTGGTGCCCAGCGACAGGAACAGTGGCTGTAAACTGAAATACGGAAAGTTTCACCTTAGCATGAGGAGGAACTTCTTTGTGTTAAGGGTGGCAGAGCACTGGAACGGGCTGCCAGGGAGGTCATGGAGTTTCCCTCTCGAGACATTGAAACCCCGCCGGGACACCTTCCTGTGTCACCTGCTCCAAGTGATCATGCCTTGCGCAGGGTGTTGAACTAGATGATCCCCATTCCAGTCCTAAAAATTCTGTGATTTTGTGATAATAGTCGACTGTTTGGTAACTTGACAGACTTGCTTAGCTAGCCTGATTTATTTGCGATTAAAGTAATATTACTGCTACAGTTGAAGGGAAATAAAAGTTTTGATGCTTTGAAAATCTGGCTCTAAACCCAGAATTCCCTCTGTCATTTTGCTTGGCATGGGTCTTTTTTTGTGTCTGAGAACACAGAAGTTGATTGTTGTTAGGGGTTTTTTTTCTGTATTTTGCAGCGGTATGTATGGCTTGCACAAAGAAATTTTCAGCTTACTTACATGAGTCGTGGTCATGCTTAGCTGTAGGTGGAGAATTTCTCATTCTTCTTTGTGTTGTCTTGGGATATTGATGGGAGATTTATGTTAGCTTCACATCACTGTCAAAACATACTGCCCTTATAAATTCATGGTTTAGATATTCAGAGTAAGTCATGTGAGTGCTGACTCCGGAAGATCATCTAAGAGACAGGCAAAGAAATTGCTTATATCGTCTCATCAGCGGTGCATTGCAGAAAACAACTATTTAAAAATGAAAAATGTTGTTATTCAGCCTATTTTCCACTTCTCACAGCTCAGGAGTTTCTCATAGATATATTATGTTTTCCCTTTTATTTTTTAATTCTTCCGTGTGTCTTTGTAGGCATTTTTGTGGCATTCAAAACCCACATTATGACAGTGGGAAATTACAGATAAATGTTCCCACAGATGAATTTTAGTAGATTTGCAGACTTGGACAGCTGCTGCATGAAGTTGTGGCATGTCCCTTATGAAGGTTCATTTTCTCTTTGGGTGGCAGGAAATGTGATCTTTCCTGTATCAGGGTCCTGTGTGAAAAGTTGTGGCTGTTTCCCTTAGTGTGTCTTGTTCATTCAATTTTTGCTCCTGGTAAGTTCTTTGGTAAAAATTACCTTCAGAAAGCCATTGTTAACTGCCATGAGAATCGGGAAGAGGATTTCAGGTCATACCTGTGAGAACTTTGGAGGAGACAACAACTCTAAAACTCCAGTTTGCTTGCAAGGATGTTAACTGTGCGTTTTTATGGAAATCAGGTCATCAGGTAAAGTCTGACTGGTTTGCTTCATGTAAACTGAACTGTGTAGCAGTTGTACACATCTGGTAAGTCCTTCAGGCTTTGGGGGAGAGGGTTTCTCTACCCCTTGTCTTACTACTGAATTATGCTCTGAGAGGTACAGCTAGTGCAGTGTATAGGTGCATTATCTAAAAACTTGCATTTCAGACAACTGGGTTTTTTCACACATTAGTCCCGAAAAAATGAGCAGTGAAGCTTTAGTTATGACAGTGCCAGGGAAATAAAGCAAACTGCTTGTCTGCTTGCTTACCATCCTCCCCCACCCTGGTTTCTAGAAGAGAACTTGATTTTTGCTTTATTCAGTCTAATTTTTGTCTCAACATTTAATTTTCAGACATTTAGGCTTGTCTAACATATAAACAATATCTAAGCAACATTACTTTGTTGCCTTTACTACATTCTTTTGAGAGGCAGAATTCTATATAAAAATTCTGTAACTTGTGTAGAGCACTGAAAGACTAAATGGAGACTTCCTTATTGACTAAGTGATTAATTTAAGCACAGAATTGCATCATCACCTTGGTATCTAGAAAGAAATGTTTGGCTTACACTTGACTGGACGTAGTGCTCTTAATTTTCATCTAGACAATATGAAGTAATGGATTAAGACATTGTGAGTCCTGTCAGCCTCTGAGACACTATCTGTTGCTATCTTTCGACCTCTTTTTTTCTAAAGTGCAATGTTTCCCTAATGGGTGAGCACTTTAGATTTCTTTCAAGTTGTTTTCTATGGTACTTGTGGGAGTTTTACTTCATGTCGTTCTGCTGTCTGTTTCTTGCTTAGGTGACTGTCAGCTGCACACGTCTTGTGGAATCCAGAAGTGCACCACTGATTTTGTATCCTTCACTTCACATCTAAACACGGCTCTTGAGGACTTCGATTTGGAGTTCTGCAAGGCCCTGCGGGCATACTCTGTGTGTACCTATCGCAATTCCAAGGTATGCCGTGGAAACCTAGTCTACCATTCTGCAGTGCTTGGCATCGGTGACCTCATGACCCAGAGAAACTGTACCAAAGATGGACCCACGTCCTCCACCAGCCCTGAGATGGCCCATGACCCTTGCAATTACAGTGGCCACACAGAAGCAAGAGAACATCGCGGGGGAGAGAAGGTTCCTCCTCCCACTTACCTGTTTTGTGGCTTGTTTGGGGATCCTCATCTGAGGACTTTCAAGGATCACTTCCAGACATGCAAAGTGGAAGGTGCTTGGCCCCTCATAGACAATAACTACCTATCAGTGCAAGTGACCAACGTGCCTGTGGTCCCAGGATCCAGCGCTACTGCTACAAAAAAGGTACAGATTTCTTTTGTGTGTGTGCATGGAGAAGTAAAAGGCCAAGACAGTTAAGTAAGTCATTTAGCCCTTAACAGTGAAGAAGTGTAACAGCTTGAGAATCTTCTATGCAGTAGTATAAAAAAGTAAAGCTCTTAGCATCTTCTTTAACGAGTATCAAACAGAACAGGTTCTTTTCTTTCCTCTGCTCCTGCTCATGACAAGAAAACCTGTGCTTATCACCACAGGATAAGGATACTGATGTAACACTTCAAGCATTTACTGATTATTGTACATCTGTGACTGCCTCTGCACTAATTAGAAATTCAAAACATCATACAATGCTTTGTGTTGGAAAGAAACTTAAGGACGGAAAGAAAATATGTCTTTTTATTCATTTTCTAAACTTCACAGTACAACAGTAGAAAACAAATAATAGAGTGGCACAAAAAACTAACTACTGAAACACCACTGATGGTTCAGAGCAGAAACAAGAGGGTGAGCTGCAGCAACCTGAGCGGAGGTAGCAAGCTAAGTGCTTGTGATGAGGACTTAGTACCTTGGCATTACTAAACAAGCAGTAGACTTAAAAGTGTGGCAAGAATATTAAACCTTTGTTGAGACAGGCAAGACTTAAGATTGCACTCCTGTCAGATAATAGAGGAGTCTAGAGTAGGAATACATCCACTAGTATTTGATAAGTGATGCAATTTTTTTAACTATAGGAAAGTCCTTGTCTCCTCCTGCTGAATGCGGGTGACAAGTGTGCCCATCAATTATTTAAGTATGCATTTGAAGCTGACGGTGTCACATACGTCTTTTGGAGTGAAAGGGCTTTTTTTAAAATTGTGGTAGTGTAGGTCTTGTATTCTCAAGCTACATCAGGCTGTATGTGCACAGCTTCAAGACATTTACCAAAGAATTTTCACTGTGTTGTTAAGCCTGGAAGTAATTTTTTTAATTATTGGAGTCAGAAGCAGGAGTTGTCTGCCAAGGTCAGGTAGAGCCTACACATTTTCTGTGGAGTTGGCTGGGCAGTAATATTAATATAGGAAAATCAATTTTACTATTAAGTTTGATGTGGATTCTGAAGTATTGACTAATGGCAATGCTTGTGTGAGTGAAATGAGATTGGACTGAAGCTCCGAATTAAATTTTCTTAACTTGTGCCAGTTTCAAAAGCAGTCTTGTGAATGAGCTCTGAAGGTGTATAAAATAAGGGAATGAGGCTGAGTAAGCTTTGCAAAAGAGACTTAACGTCTCCCTCGATCTCCTCCAGTGGCCTTTACTAAAGGCTCCTAAATAAATGGAAGAAAAAACTGTATTTCATAATCTGCAGTAAGGCTTTATCCTCAGTTTTGCTAAACTCATGCAGAATTTTCTTTATTTCCTTGTTCCTGATAGTAGTAGAAGAAAAAAGTTAAGACTTATGCACAAATTGTGTGGAAGGCTAGAGCGTGGATGTAGTAGATAGGTAATCTTGAGTTTAGCCACATTCTGAAAATGATTGACTGTGGTAGCACATTATGCTGGTATATGTCTTTCCAAAGAGATAAAGAGGAGAACACCAGGTAAATGTATGTACATACTGAGGGAAAGTATAGTTCTAAAAGGTGTGTCTTCTGTTTTTATTTTCAGGAGGATTTTTTTTGTCTTTGACCGCATAAAATGTTTCTTTCTTCTCCTCTAGTAGTCCCTGTCATTGCCTAAGTACAGCTAAGTGTGCAGAAGCAATTAAGTAAAATAAAATCTATGGTTTACCTTAGTAGAAATATTTCTGATGTTGATAATTCTTACATATTGCACAGTCCTTGAAATTTTTTTGCAGATAACAGAATTTAGCACACCTGCTGTAGGCAAGGAAGGTTGTTTGAATGTACAAGTGACTTAGAAGATACGTTTTAATATCTCTAATGCATGCCCTTGACACTTATTTTCAGTAGCAGCAGGCTACTATGAATGAAGTAGAAAAGGCGTGTTAAGATACGCTATCACTGCTAATTTAATTTTCCTCTGCAGGAATTCCATTTTGACTGTGGTTGATTATCTGCTGCTGGATGTACTTAACTGAATTTGGCCACAGGGTAGCTTAAAGAACTTTTAAAGAGCTGTATTTCAGTGGCATTTATCTGCAATCCCTAGCTCAGAGCATGCCAAGTGGTCTTTACCTTCATCATAAAAAAAGCTTCCAAACTGTTCTTTTTTGTTAGTATGGCTGTTTTTTTCATTCCATGTATTTGAAATAGATGTTTAATGGGAAATAAAAACTAAGGTGTATGCTGAACTTAAATTAGTCCTCTCTGAAGCAGGCCTAATAAAAGGAAGGACAGTAAGAGTAGAAGATTTTGTTTCTCCTGAATGCATTTTTAGGAGAAGTGGTTCAAGAAGCCATAGAAACAGAATTGTTAGTCTTCAGCCCATTGTCCTTTTGAAAAGTGCAAACCATCATGTCCTCTTGCGGGGAGTTGGTACTTTCCACTTTTATCCTGGCTTTCTGCTGTGCCAGTCTTTGAGGGAGTTGGTAGTGAAGGCAACCTGATGGGCACAGTTTTCTTGTCTCCAAAATCTATGAGAACCCCAGCAGTCTGAGGAATATCCAGTAAGTTCTAAAGGACAAGAGACTGCCAGGAGGACACTTCAAGTAAGAATGTGAGGAATAAAGGCGTGTTGTTTCTCCCCTATCCCTCACTGCGCATCTGGCATGAAAGTATAAGAAGCAAGAAGAAATTCCCCTGAATTCTTTAATTGGAAGAGCGCATCTTGTGAGAGTTCTGTACTTACAAAAATGCCCTTGAGTTTCTTTTTAGGTGTTTTGATCATTTGTGTTACTCATAGTAACATCTGTTTTTCACTCTAAACAAAGCTATTTTATGTTCTGTGGTCTACCTGAAACTTTGAAACTCCAGTGTTTTTGAGCTTGCCTCATATGCTTGTGCGTCTTGGGACAGGATCCTAGGGCCTTACAGATGGAAAAAGATTATCAGCAAGTAACTGGGAAAAGGAGTTTAAGCTCTTCTTTTTCTTTTTGACAGACCTTTTTTTTTTTTTTTTTCTCTGTGGGTTTTGAGTCGGTCACTGGCATTATTTATGTTTGATTTCTGCAGCTCTAGATAAAGAGCTTCCCTGTCTTGGAAGTGGTTTTACAATCCTTGAGAATAAATGTCGGTTGCAGGGAGCAGGTAGGAAGGATATTGTATAATGCATTAAATAGAACCTTGAGGTTTATAAAAATTACTTTTATTGTGTGCTTTATTTGGAGGGGTACGAAGTCTTTATAGCCTTTTGCTGCTGTGACAGATATTGTGGATATCAGTAGAGTAATTGTCCCTGAATAGCAAATGAGACAGAGATGCTTGGGCTTGCCATTGGAAAGCTTTCCTTCTTGTTTGGAGGTGTCTTCTTATTTTTATTAATTGGAAATGCAGGTTTTCCTGTTCAGGTGTTTTATAGTAGATAGCTTGAGGGTGAGAGAGTGAATTTAGGGACACAGAGAAGGAAAAAAATAATACAGAGCATTTTACTGTTGTGATATATTTGGTATAAACCTTGGAACCAGGGAATTGCTCCTATCAGCAGGGTAAAGGAATTTGGGAGATAAAAGTTCTTTTACCCAGAGTCAAAACACTTTAAATGTCTCTTTTGTAGTATGGTTTCAATTTTTGCAGGAATCATTGCAGAGTGAGCACAGTATAACAGGAAAATAACTAAAAGGTAATTGGAAGATAAATGTTCTGAATGTTTTAAGAAGTAGAAGGATCAGGTAACTTGTCACTTGTCAATATTATTTTCATCTTTATGGACATTTTGCTTAAGGTAGAGATAAATCTGTCTTATTCCACAGAAGTAGCAGCTTAGTTGGAGGTTGCAATAGAATAGTTTAGGTTGGAAAAGACCTTTAAGATCATTGAGCCCAGGCGCAAACTGTCAATTCCACCACTGAACATGATCTGTAAGTGCCATGTCTCTATGCCTTTTAAAGATTTTGTCTGACCCAAGCCAGGATGTCCTGGGTCCTCTTGGCCCCCTGGGCCCACTCTGGCTTACAGCAGGCTGAACAGCCAGCATCCCTGGGTTCTTTTCCACTGGGCACTTTCTCACTCATTCATTTTCGAGCTTGGCAGTGTTATAATAATGGTCAAAGTTAATGATGTTAGAGGTCTTTTTCTACCCAAACAATTCTAGAATTCTGGGAAATACATAGTAAAATAATTTGTTATGATGAAGGTATGAATGATGCCTTCATCATTCTAATTGCATTGTGGCACTAGGGAAGACAAGTACAGGAACTCAGGAGTTGAAAATGTTGTTTTTGTTTAATGTATACAAGCCAGGCCCCTTCTACAAATACATTAGGGTTTGTTTTGGCAGTTTTACAGCTCAGTAACACTGTCTTTGAAGGTTTTGCACGTGCAGTGGAATTTGAGAAAGCTTTGTGATCAGTGTACTCATCAGTACTGGCATCAGTAGGAGTGGGAGGATATGTCCAAAATGAAATGTGCAAATTGTATGTGTGGGGTTTGTTTTGGTTTAGAAATCTTACTATAGCTGATGTTTGTTTATTGTATCCTCTAGAAACCTTTATTTTCATCTTTCAGGGTGCCTCACTGCAGAAGAGCTGTCTGTGCCCAAAGAGCAAGGCCAATACACCGATAGTTCTGAAAATCTTTCTTTATGTGAAGATTTTGGCATTTGGATTTTTCCATCCTAAGTTTAGAAAGGGCAGCTAATCTCTAGTCTGTAAACAGTACTGCATAAGCAGCTTTGTGAAGGTGTTCTTGGGACCCAGACAGAGTGTGAGAAGTACTGTAGGTACACAAACATGTAACACGTGTTGAGTTTGTTAGCGATAACAAACTCATTTTCACTTTTTAATGCTCGCTGTTACTTTGAGAGGAGAGAAAGCTCTGCAATGAAATTTTGCTTCATCTCCCTTTGCAACAGGTTCTGGAGTATCTGCCAGTACCAGGGCATGATATTGAGATAGGAGTGTGTGATAAGGCAAAGCCCATGCAGCAGTCTGGTTTTACTGATCTGGCCTATGGATTAGATGGATGTCACACGACAGACAATGGAGTATTCAAAATCAGTGTCTTGAGCTGCAGTGTTTAAATACAAGTATGTCCTTGGAAAATCTTAATGGTCTCTGTTAATTCTCTGTTTGGAGTGTTCATGCAACATACATGGAGGCCTTTATTCATCTAATAGTTTTTCAGCTCTCATTCAGCATCCAGCGTTACTGCTAATGTTAAATTAGGGTGAAGGCTTCGCCTTTCTCTGTTCTGAACTGCGTGCATTTCATTCTTGTAAATGAGGGAGTTCTGGAGAGAGCAATTTGGTAGCTGCTTCCTGAAAAATTTTGCTGGGTGCCTTGCTTAAGTGTTTTATCCAGTTCAGTTAAAACAATGAGACTTCTCATTAAAACAATGAAACTTCTTTTTAGCTCCAGGCTTGTTCAAATGCTAAGGAGACTTAGAGCTTTATTTCTGTAGGTGTCGATGCCTTGGGAAGGCTGACCTGGAACAGAGGCTAGACAGAGCTAGGGAATGAAGTAAGTATTTACTAAAAAGCCTTAAAGGATATACCTTGGGCAGTACAAGAGCCCTGCCAGGGCTACATCCAAGATGGACACAAAATGGACAAAAGGTTATGAGGTCTCACACTTCTGTAAGTTTTGGTCCATTTGCACATTGGGTTTAATTGTCCAATTACAGCTTTAGGTTATGGAGTTCCATCCTTCTTGTTCTCTCCCCTCAGCCCTCCATTGTTTATGCTTTTTTGGGCCTGAAATTTGTGATGGTTTTCCTTGGTCTCAAGCTGGAAAAGGGCTGGGTTTTTTACCTACCCTGTAAGAAGAGGGATGACTAACACTTGATAGGAGGCTCAGAGCCACACACCTAGGCAGCACAGAATCTGAAAAATATGAAAGCTAAAATTTAAGGCATCAGTGTGTAAATCATTCTTTTGTCACAGAAACGACACAAATGTGCTCGAGGAAATAGCAGTGCTTCTTTCTCTGAGCAGGCTGAGATGGAAGTCAACTTCATCCAAACTGTGTTGCACAGAAAAAAAGGCCTTTTACTGCATTTATGGCCTGGATTATATACAGAAATATGGATCACTTGAGAGACCTCAGGCTTCTCTTCTGCAGGTCGCTGAGCTTACTTTAGTAAGTACAAAGCTGTGAGGTGATCTTTACAGCAACAGGGGCACTTTTGCATTTTCTGGATTTTGGGCATAAGCATTCCAGCTCAGCTGTGGTTCATAGACGTCACTTTGCCAAATTACTTGACTACAGATGGTCTCAAGCCATATAGCTGATACATCTCATGCTGTATAACTGATTAATGCAAGAAAAAAAAATTGCAAAAATCCAATCAGCACTAGTGAGAACATATGAAGTTGAAATAGTAAGTGTTGTCTGTGTTGTGAGACAAGCAGTGACAAAGCATCAACCACATGGGATGAACCAAATATTGAAAATAAAGGTAATATTGTTTAGGGTATGTCTGCATACTCTGAAGAAGAAATTGTAGGAGGAGGAGAGAGGTGGGAAGACTTGTATCTTATACAAGTGGTATAGACAGGTGAGGTTAATGGGGGCAGAATTTTTTTCAAATTGTTTGTAATTGGCTCTTGATTCAACCTCTTGGCTCTTGCTTTAAAACAGAGAGGCAGAAATAAAGGTTGTTGTGCAGAGCTGTGATGGTTAACTGAAACTAAAATGTGAGGTTGCTGTGGAACAGATTTTAAATTTAACCTTAATTTAAAAGTCCCTTCTGATACAGTTTGAAGTAATCTGAGTCTCTTAGCAGACTACCTAAATCATAGAACATGTAATGTAATCAATCATGAACATGTAATCAATCAATGGTGAAAATAATTCTTAAAATATCTATTGTTGGTGCATAATGTCTTTTGACCTTTTCAAGAAGTCATTCCTCTCTAGTCATTCTTCCTCTAAAGGAAGTAGCATATCTATTTGTAATATTTAGATGTGAATTCTCATTCTAATTTTTTGTTTTAGGAAAAGCTGCTAGACATTCCAAACTTGGGCTGCCATATAGCCGACTTATTCCCTTCAAGACTGGAGGACCTGGTTTTTTGTTGTTACTTACTCCAATAAGCAGAAAGGTTTAAAAGGCTAGTTCTAATCTTTAAAAAAAAATGTAACTGCTTTATGCTAATGATTTTGTTGTTGAAAGTCACTCATTCTTCGAAGGCACATCTTTGGGTACCTTTCAGTCTTGTCTTGTTTCTCTTGTTTCTGTGGGCAGATTTTCTAGCGCAGTGGACTCCAACTGTCACATCTCCCAGTTCCTGGGACTAATCTATCTAGGATCCCAAAGATGTTATATGACTCATTGTTCTTCTTAGTCCTGATTATACCTTTCCCTGATTTTGTGTGGTCTCAATCTAGTTTTGCCATAGTTGCCAGGATAGTGGGAATTACTTAGTCCTTATGCTTCAATGTCAGGATGCATTCCAAAGTGTTAAGAAACTGTCAGGCAGGAGGTAATTGTGATGCCTAATAAAATATAAAGTGTTTTCCTTTCCTGACCTCAAGGCTGTTTCCACATGCTACTAGTCTTGCTTCCAGACCAACGTAAGAACAAATTTACCATTTGCTGTCCAGTAAAACACTACTTTAAGCATGTGTACAGGCTGACTTGGGCACAACTTTCCTTAGGCATGACTTGTGGACAACTTGTGTCAAGTTTTAAGGTGGTGAGCAGTAGTTGCAGATACATTTAGTTACAAAATGGAAAAGGGATTGAGATGATTATTTCTTTCCACCGACTTTGCTTTTTTCCCCCTGCCCCACAGATAACTATTATCTTCAAACCATACCAAGACTGTACAGATCAGAAAGTGTATCAGGCAATGACTGATGACTTGCCTGCAGCTTTTGTTGACGGCACCACAGGCGGAGGAGATGGGAGCACCAGGAGCTTGCACATTGTGGAGAAAGTCGGCGGCAAGTACGTGGAGATGCACGCTCGGTACATCGGGACCACGGTGTTCATCCGGCAGCTGGGGCGCTACCTGACCCTGGCCATCCGCATGCCCCAGGAGCTGGTCATGGCCTACCAGGAGAGCCAGGATCTGCAGCTCTGCGTCAACGGATGCCCTTCCAGCGAGCGTATTGATCAGAGCCTGCCGCTGCCTGTGATGGGAAAGCTGCTTCCCTGGGGTGCTGCGGCTCACCCCCTGTCAGGGTACACCCTGGAAGCGGCCACCACCAAATGCCATGAGAAGATGCTTGTGAAGGACATCTATTTTTACTCGTGTGTGTTTGACCTGCTCACCACTGGCGATGCCAACTTCACGGCTGCTGCTCACAGTGCCTTGCAGGATGTGGAGGCACTGCACCCCAGCAAAGAGCACTGGCATATTTTTCCCAGGAGTGGAGGTGGTAGTGTGGGCAGGGATAGCAAATTCTTTGTCAGTCTTGGATTTCTGTGCTTGATCTTTGTTGCATATTTGTAGGATATTTTTTTTAGACTGTAACAAGATTTTGAAATATATATTGTCATAATATATTGAGTAAAGATGAATATATATGTATATACCATGTATATGAAGGAAGGTTTTGTCTTGGGACATCCACCAGATTGGATGTTAACTGTTTTCATGTATGTTTGATTCAGTATTCTACATATCTATTTGTTTTACAGTTGTTGAAAAGTTTTATAATGTCCCTGCATTGGGACCTGATAAAAAGCACTTTATTTTTTACATACTAAATATATAAATGTGTATTTGAGTAACTATGTATTACACATGAAATACTTAGTTCTCTCTCTTCTCTAGGTACTGCTTGGTTTAAGGCTTTTTTTTTAAACTGAATTAATTTGTGGGTTTTCCCAAGAGAACTTTTAGTTAGTGTCAAACGTGTATAATTTGAATGGTCTATGGAGAGAGAGCAGAGAGAGCTTAAACTTAGAGGGAGCACTTTTTTTTTTTTTTCCTTCTCCACAGGCCCTCCAGTTGTCTGTGTTATAAAAGGCTACAGATTTTTTTTTTTTTCATGCTTAGAAACCCCTCAGTGTATCAGTCTTTGCGAAATGTTTTAGATGTGGTTCATCAGTATACCAGTAAGTATTTGTGTGTATGTAAAAGAGTGGATGTGCAGTGTGTAAATATTTTAAATTATTATAATAGAAAAATAGTTCCCCCTCCCACTGAGAAACGTGAGGAAGGTGGTGTAAGTGACCCCTGGTGGGGTGCACAGACATTGGGGATGTAGACCACATACTGGGCAGGTAATCTATAAATAAATTCTCAGTTTGGCTCCTAGCCAAATAGGATGGATAGGAATGTGCTGAATATAGTTGTTTTATTTCTTGCACAATTTCTGCTAAATAAGATGTGTATATTTATGACCAGCAGCTGCAAACCAGGCCAGTTTATTTAAAAGACAGTGTGTGGGAAACTAAGACAAGGAACCATTCCCTCAGGATCCCAGTTGTACAGTTCCTTTGTAGTGTTTGCAGAGATACTTACAAGAACTTTAACACAGGGATCTGTGTTACTGCTGTGTCCCTCCTGAGAGGCATTTATGAAAATCCTCTTTTCAAATTACTGGAAAATCTCAGACCAGAAGAACCCTGGATCAGAAAATTATTTTCTGTAAAACTAAAGAAGAGGTGATGAAATTTGCGTAAATGGTACAGAAGTGTCCACAGGATTACAGAACTTAGTGTAACAAGATGATCTGCTAAATGTATATGGAGTATTTCAGCTGCAAGGCTAATCACAGTGTGAAGGCAAATTGAAAGTGCCAAAATTTAAAAGTAAGTTATGTCAGATACATAGAAAGAAATGCAGACTTAATAGACATAATCACAACTTTGAATGTTGCTTCACTACGCTTGTATTACTGCTAGAAATTGAGGTGTGTGAGAAATAATCTTATCTGGAAGATGAATCAGTAAAATGAGTTGTGGAAATTGCTGTAGAAGCAAATATACACATAAATGTGTGTATATATATATATATATACATAAATATGTGTAAGTTTACTGTACACAGAAGGCAGCTGTCATTCCTGTAGGAGCTTACACACAGGTGTCAGTCTAACACCCCAAGCTCTGCAGAAGGCTGTGTAATGTGATCATCTGTATTTTAATGCAACAACCAGCCAGCCATTACTGATACTATCTGTTTGCTGGCCTTTGTCTTAAGCTACCCTTGGATATTAGTGGCTTACTCAAAAGGGGTTTTTAAGTATCTTGTAGAGCACTCCTACCCATATGCTAACAGAGCTTCCAACAACAGATGCTGATAGTCCTCTGTAGTTGTGGAGTCTGACAACTTCCTTAGTAAGCATGTTGCAGGACTGGCAAAGGCTGTATGCCTAATCCTTTATTTTATGGGTACAAAAGGCTCCTAAACAAGGATATTACAAAAAGAAATACTAGGCTCATTTGCCTGTCAAATCAAAAATTCTGTTTTTCTTCCTGGAAAACTCATCTTGAAGAAAAATCTATGTGCATAGAGCATCTGTTAAATGGGACACAATCAGAGAGTACAACCTTTTGTTCTTGCGGTCGGGTTACAGACCTTCAGTATTGCATTTCCTTTCAGACTGCTGCTGTACTGCCAGAAGCTGGATCACCAATTATTTACATTCTCCTACTTCAGCATTATGACTACCATGCATTTGTTTTATGAGTTTTGAGGCTGTGCAAGTGTCTGTTTACTTATATACCCTCCAAAGTGAAATAAGCAATTCTGCAAGCTTTGTGTCCTGCCTGATGAGAGTTTCATTAGTGGACATGTTGTGAAAAAAAGCCCAGGAGTCTCATGGCTTTCTTCTCAGAAAAGAGTCATACAGCACAGTTTAAAATATTGCATTCATTTTCATCATGTAAGTACAGCTATGGTCTTTTACACTGAAATTTTCATGCTTTGGTTATTTATTGCCCATTTGTGTCTTGACTGATACAAATTCTTTTCTGGCTTTCCCTGTTCCAGCTTTTGAAGTCTGCTGTCTATACAATGTCCAAACAGAACTGATGATTCCTTTTTTTAGCAGGTATTTTGTGTTTTTTAAAAGATGAGCTTTCTCTGTATTGTGCTGCTACTTCTATTCAATTGTAATCAAAACAAACAGGGATTGTGGGGATCAGTGTTGTCCATTAGACTTTATAGTTCTCATTAATTACCTTGTGATGGAGAGCAACACAAGTATACTGGTTAATTTGTGATGCTGATGTAAAACAATTCTGTCTGATCTGATTCAGAATTCTTTATGTTTGTAACTAAACTTTGTTGAAATTAAAAGCTGCTATTAGTAAATCAACTGTGAACAGTAAGATTGATTACAGTTTTTGTGCAGGGGTATATATCAGAATTCATTAACTAGATAAAAAACTGTCATGTGGGGTGTGCCAATAACTTATTTATAGGAATTATTTTACACTAGTTTTAAAGCTTAATTTCAACTTCTGTCTACACTGTAATGATAGAAGAATACTCCTTTATATACACAAAATATGTATGTGTCATTGATTTAGCATGTGCTGAGGGCTGGATCTGCAAAAGTTTTGTGTGTCTAGTTTGTGTGTGAAGTATCTAAGTCCAAAACACACACAGGAAAGCCTTTTCAGCTTGAAGACGTTTCCAGATGTTTCTCTAGGATCTCTAATTCTCTTCTTAGTTCAGTAAGCCCCCTTAAAGAATCCGTATTTTGCTGTTGAGCAGAGAAGGTAAAAGCAGTCTTGAGCACTGTACCTGCACCCAGCCAGAGTCATGTGTTGGTCACCTGCCTGGTTTACTTGCAGGAACTTTTGGGCAGGTACTGGACTTGTTCACTCATGTTTGGCAGGTGATGGTGGAGTTATTTAGAGTACAGTGGTGGTGAGCATTTTCCTGGAGTTTGGGAGAGGCAAGTTGAAATTCCTCTTCAGCGTTGATTTTTCTAACCACTGGGAATTTTTATCAAATAAACACCATTTTGTGGTGTTACAGGGATAGCTTTACCCAGAGTTGGGTCCAGAGGTCCTAGGTGCCTCAAAAGAGCCGGGAGGCATACTTCAATGCTTGAGAGGTATTTCACCTAAATTCAGCATGGAATGAATGGCAGCATTTTAGGTTGGATTGAATTATCTTCTGGAAATGCCTATTGCTATGGAGAGGAGGAAACATATTTTAAGTAGCTGAAGTCAGGTGAAACTAGTCCAGTCCTGAGGGGTACATTTTAAAGTCCAATCTAGGTTCATACCCAGGAACAGCATATGTTCACGAGAGACACGCCCCCTCATCCAGCACTTCCTGCACAGCTCCATGTCTCCGAGTCCTGGCTGATGGAGATACCTTGGCCTGGGAGAGTCTCACACCAGATCTAGGTCTTGCCAGTGGCCTGAAACCTTCAGTGTTTGATTCTCTTGAAAGTAGAACTGAAGAAGGCAACAAGACCACCCCATCCTTCCTATACTGGCCCCTTCCCCAAAGCACTCTGTGGGTCAGGGGAAGGGTGGAAAAGAGATCCTGAAGTCAGAGGGTAAAGAGGAGAGAGATAAATGGGTAAGGTCTTAGTGGTAGTGCTTTTAATCCTAATTTTGGTCTTTAAATCCCAAACTGCTTGCATTTTCCAGTGAATAATGTAACATATATAACAAGAGTGCAGAGGAACAGGGGCTGCATTTTCGAATTAGAGTATTTTATCTTTTAGGCTTTTCTTGGATGTGTCCTTGCTGCCATTACCATACAAATATTTTACAGAAAGCAGAACAGTTTCAACAGCTGAGGCTGGCAAAACCCTTACATACCCTGCAGGCATATTATTAATGTCTTTGACTAGAAAGTAAGACAGATGTTTGTTTGAATCCCCACTCCAAACTGTGTGAAGGAGATGTGTAAATGGAGGTTCCTTGCCTGCTTGGATGACTGCAATACTTATCTACTGGGCTTACCATTTTTATCTGGCAGTGATAAAAGAGCAAGTTGCTGTCCTCCCTCAGGAAAAATGCTCTGCTTGGAAGTGTATGAGACCTGCCTTCAAAGAGTGTATTGGAATTGAAACTGCTCCCACTTTCCATTGGTGGGGTGTGTCGGAGGAGTAACTTTCTGTAACCCTGTCGGTCTGTAGAGACATGGCAAACCCTGGTGGACAGGTCAAGTTAAAAAGTCATGTACATCACCATCTGTGATACCTTCTCTAATCCCTTCTGACCTTCATAGTGCCAGAGGTTTGGTATGACCTGCCTTCATCTAGTTCTTGCTCCTTCACATGCTGCCAGTCATCACTTCCTAGCTTGCTTAAAACACCATGAACTAATTCTCTGTAAAAGGTAAGTTGATACTCTGCCATGAAAGAGAATTGTTAACAGGGTTTTTTTGGGGAAAAAAAAATTTACAATGCTTTAGTAACTATAAATCCTGTAAAAAGGCACTAATCACTAAATTGTGCCTTGCACAGTAGTGTTTGGGATTCTTTGGAATGCTACCATTTCAAAATTAATTTTTTTTAATACGCATGTAAAGAAGTCAAAATCTCACCTTCTACAAATGAGATAATTTTTATGTATGATAAAGAGATCAATAAATAGTTCCATTGGGAAAGCACAGATATTCCTCTATAGTAAGAATAATTGGGGAAAAAATAATTTCAGATGTGCCTGTGTCTAGGGCAATTGCAGTCTTCTGCCCTCTCTCAGCAACTAGTCAAGGCTTCTTGGCCAAAAAATAGGAAATCCTGCAGAGATTATCCTCTGTGTCTGAGTCCTTGAGAGCTTTCCACAAGTAGACCTGTTGATTGGCAGAAATGCTAAGAGTTTCTTCTGTCTCAGCAGACCATCATCCAACTCTTTTAAGACAATGGATTATTTTTTGACTTTCTGCATGCATTGTTTTGTACTGTTTGATCATAAGACAATCCTGATGTTGCTGTTTTGTGGACAGAAATAGAAGACCCTCAGGGTTTAGACTCATAAAAAATCCAAATTTTCACATTTAGTAAAACAAAGCCAAATAGAGCACTTTTCAAAAATGTGTTAGGATGTTGCTCCTGCTTTGTCTGCTGAGAGGAAAGTGTGTAGGGAAATCCCTGCACATTTGAGAGGATTTTGCTCTGTTTTTCTTTCTGCAGTAGCTCAAACAGAGCAACCAGCTGTCAGTAGCTGGAGTGCCTTACATGATCTTCTGAACATTTTGTCCCATTTAGTTCTATCAGGAAGGATCCATTCCATCCAGTCAGAGATGTGAATCAAAAGCAGGGTAAGAGGAAGGATGAAATAAGGAGGTTCACTTCAAAAGTGAAAATCTTACCAGCTCTTTCAGTATTAAAAGGTCAGTTATCTGGTAATTATAATCCAAACCTTTAAAATCAATATTCTATGTAATACCTCTGTGGGTAAAAAATACCAACCAGAACCCTGCAATCTAAAAGCAGTTCACTAGTCTAATGACAAAAAACAGCTCCCAGTTTCAACTTTGCTCAGAGGATATTTTTACTGGCTAGTTAAAGTGTCAGTAGTTAAAGGCAATATACTGGTCTCCCGTGGAGGCCTTAACTAAGGGCTGCTAATTGCCATGTAATTGTACACAACAGGATTATCTTCTATCATGTTCTGTTCTATTGACAGTCATTAGCAAAGCTCCCCAGTGTAACAATCCAAGCAGGTTTTCTACCACTAATTTCCCCTCAGTAGGGTTCTATTGTATAGGTATATGGACCACTATGTACATAGAGAGCTCCTTTCTAATTTTTAATTTCTGATTTCCAGATAAAATTTTCTTATGTGCCAACGTATTTGATGGTTCAGAAACTAAGACAATTAGGAATTTCTCCATCTTGGCTTTTTCACCTCTGTTGCTTATGCATAGAGTCAGCATTCAGTATCCCACTCCTAAAGAGGGAATACAATTCTTCCATTCTTCATTTTTTTCACCCTTACACATAACTTTGAATATAGGGGTTATTGTGTATCACCTTTGGCTGAAGCACTGCATCCTTGAATCTCAGACAAGCTCTTTCCCCTGCATGTGACTTCCAAAGCTTTGTTTCAAACTCATAGCACTCACTGTTAGCTGGATTTTTCTACAAAGGGGCAAAGCAATGCTTGTCATTTCCTTACATGTTTTAAGATACCAAGGGGCCAACTGAGTTGAAGTTACCATTTCATCTCTAGGTATCCAGCAGTGTCTTCCCACTCTGCACCCACAAATGTAATTTTAGCAAGCAAATAAGCATCCTACAAGAAAAATTTCACATGTGAAGTCTTGTGTTCTCACTTTTCTTCTCATACTAATTTTCTACTTGGACAGAATAAGTCCACAACATAACCTACACATGGATAAACCCATTTCTGGGATTATGTCAAGAGTAGCCTTGCCAAAGTCTGTTACTGCTGCAAATTAACAAACTCTTTTTTTTGCAGATGAGATATAATTTTGAATATCCACAAATCCTGGGACATAGTGAGTTCCAAAATCCTCATCCTTCGTTTTTGAAATGCTGTGGCAGTCAGGTGAAGTCTGTAGTGACTACATGCTCCATGCATATAGAGAGGCACCCGGTTATGATGGTCTTGTGTAAAAGGTGTGATAACTTCCACCATAATGCACAAAGTCCTCTTTGCACATCCTTTGGGTGGGCTGGGCCTCCTTCTGCCCTGTTTTGCTGGCAGGAGGTTTCTCCTGTCCATGTCAGCCTGAGGTCACAACTTCTCTCTGGATGCTAGTGAGAAATACTCTTGCTGATAAAATTGAAGAAGGACAAAGTCATCAAACCAACGCTTATTTATTGGTATAAACAAGGTCTCCTGAGTCAGGTGCATCTCACTGAGGAGGCACACCTCTCTCTAAAATGCACAAATCTTTATACCCTTCCTCAACCACTGGCATCCCTGTCCCTTTTTCCCATCGGCTGGATACTCAGGAACTCACATTCTTTCTGACTGCCCACAGTGCTCCGACTGATTACCTCCCCCTCCCCTTCCATCCTTCCAAGTAACAAGCACTGGTTAACTCCCCTGTTCCTCCCCACCCCCACACTCAAGCAGCCTAGGCTCATGCCAGCTCCATCTTTGCCTAAATGACAGAAGTATACACTCTTATGGCTGAAACAAAACATTATTTTCTCTCTCACATGGTGGATCATCATCTCCCCACTGGCTGTTTCTAGTTCAAAACTCTTCTCACAACCTTCCCCAGACTGGACATGAGAAGCTATTTTGTCATACTCAGTCACATTGGAACAAACACCCCTCCATGATCCTCAAAATGGCCCAGTGGTCATAAAAGCTGAAGCTTTAATCAAGACCAGCTGCAGCAGTGGTTGTTGATCTGTTCCAGCTATCCACTCCTCAAGCTCTTCCTTTCACAGGCAAGTAGCACCACTGGGCCCTGGCACTCGTGGTTCACACTTCCAGGGCCACACACTCATTCGTTCTTGCTCTGCTCTGTCTCCCATGGTGTAGGGAATGAGTAAAAAGTAAGGAATGTTAATATTTCTCCATTGTCTCTTAGAAAATTAAGGTTTGAAAGTTGAGGTGTTGAACTGCCTCTAATAAAAACTTTAGAAACTGCTTTATTTTAGAAAATGAGGCATCCTATTTCAAGTCATTAAAAGAGCTTGTAGCTGATACATCAGCAGAGCAAGTAAACTTGGAAACATCAGGCGAACTTCTCCTGGACACCAGGGAACCAGCCAATTTCAAGGGAGCAAATAAAGGCATGATGGATGAGGCCCCCTATGTCTAAAAACAACATGCAGGAGTCTTTGCTGTCCTTCACTGTCCTGGCTGCTCCTACAAAGCTGTTCATCCCTCCCCTCCCCTGCTGCTCTGGTTGCCTGGCTCAGCTCCCTTGCTGGATTGCTGGCCAGCTCTCAGAGGAGCTTCTCCAGGGAAAGACATATCATGCCTGACAGATCTTCCCCATGCACTCTTATCAGCCAGTGCTGGACCCCTGGTAACCCTCTTCCTGTGATTTTCATAATTCTTCTTGGAAATTTCCTATTTTTCTATTTCCTTTCTCTCCTTTCTTCCTGAAAAAAATGAGTTATCACTTTGGATCCAAACATCTAACCTTGTTTAATCTTGCTTTTAGATATGTCTAGAACCTAATTCCTTTGCTCCTTTGTGGATCAAAGCAAAACTTGCCTCTCCTCACCTTAAGGAATTGGAACATCTGGCCGTGCAGCTGGTTCTCAAACTGGCCAGGAGCTAGACAAGGCTTATCAGCCTGCCCAGTTCCCTGTGGAGCAGCACATCCCCTTTATCCTGACACGGGGCAGATAGGGTGGTAGGAGGGGACCTGTGGCCCCTGCACAGGCGTCCCACTGTCACTTGCCACCACCCCCAGCTGCTCCTGGGAGGACTCAGGCTGCCAGATGGGGGGATGCCCCAGCCCCTCCTCTGCAGTTGGGATACTGAATCTCTTCTGTAGGTGCAGACCTGCAGGTGGGGTAGAATATCCTCCAGGCCTGGCCCCGTTCATTTCACACCCTCTGTGCATGCACGGAGTCTGCCTGTGCCCTCAGGTGCAGCAGCGGCTCAGGCTGACACAGACAAGCTGACGCATCCTTGTTGCTGTCAGGAGAAATGATTAAACAAGGTCAGGCACAGGTTAACAAGACTCACAAGACTACTCTGGGCTGTAATTAAGATCAGTGGATTGCTGGAAATACTCTTCTTTGCTCTGTGTCTGCTTTGCCCTTGTTGTTGCCCGCTAAGAATTCAGCAATTCTATCATGGTGTTAGCCAAACACATGATGAAAGCTTTGCTTTTTTAGCTACCAGCTGCAACTTCAGTTCTAAGGGTCTCTTCTTAGCTTGTGTGATGCTTCATTCTTCTGTTCTTATCCCTTTTTCTGATGGTGTAAACTTTACCTGAAATACTAATTTCAATCAATAAAGTACATCAGAAATAGCCATGCTTATAACTTTATATTTGTGCTGTAGTCATTATTTTAGAATCTGATTGTTCTTTTGGTGGGAAAACAAAAGAGGGCTCACTTCAGAGACTGGAAAAACCTGAAGCTAATTGTACCAACCATCTAGTCCTCTAAGTTTTAGTTTTGGAATTCATTGCAACAAGGTTGCTACATTCTGGAGTTCAAAATTCAGCTAATATACATATTTTACATTTGAATTAAATTTGAGAGAAATACACAGATTATAGGAAGCACAAAAAATTTACTATTCCCAAAGCTGAAAATTAATACAAATTATGGTTAATTATTACGTATTTAATAATAAATAGTTCAACATTAACAGTGCTCTGGGAAGTCAACTATATTAAAATATTTCAGGGTGCTGTGTTCTTTGACATTACTGGCACTTGCTAGCAAGTTTATAGAAATCAGTTCTTTTTTACATAATACTGGTAATGCAGACATTTGTAGGTACATTTCTTCTAACCATAAAGGCATTTAGCTTTCACAGTCAAATAATCTTAAAGAGGAAACTGGAAAAATTCACAATGCCAGAGGTTTATGTCCAAGAAGGAGGTATAGATGTCCTGCAACTTTATTCAAATAAAGGGAGAGGCCATGGGGCATTTCCCCTGGAGTCTCTAAAATAGCTGGGGAAAGCAGCCCCCTTAGAATTATCCTAAGCTCCCAGCAGCATCACCCTCTTCCTTCCCCTGTTGGCTCAGGTACTTGGAAGGTACAGATGCCCCAAATCACCTACTCTACGCCCCCCACTAATATGCACCCCTTTCCTTTTTTTTCTTTTATAACAAAACACTATTCATAATTCTATTATGTCTCTGTTCTTTTTCTCAAAGTTCAGGAATTTAACACAGGCCTGGCTGAGCAGTAGTCCATGTTAATTTGTAACATTTTCCAGAACTGATAGTTTCTTTCTTCTGTTAATTCCCATCTGTAAGTTCCTGGCCCTATCTAAAAGCAGATTTACATGGTCTGTTTGCAAAGACACATTCATCTTACTCAATTCCTCCTCTTTTTTCTCAATAATTGTCTTTGCAAACCTTAATTATCATTGATTTAATCTTTTCTTCCTGTGTTTTCTTTCTTTTTGCAATTATTCATGGTGACATAATTTTCTGTCCTTTAGCCATTTCTGGATCAGTAGGCATGGCCACCACCTGCATCTCCTTGATTACATGCTGAATGATCTGCACTAAGCAGGGTATCCTGCATGATAAAAAGATTAGAGTTGCTATAGCACATAAAAGGAAAAATAGCATTTGTATAACCCATAATTCACTAGATAACCATGAAAATATGTCCCATTAACATACTTTCCATGTTTGGGCTGGTACGTGAGCTAATTTTCTTATTTCCTTTGCTGTTTTACCACTTTTCTGTTGTCATCCATTTGCAAACAGCAGTTTGAGTCATTAATCTTTCCACAAACTCCCCCTTCTTCTGCTAACAGATAATCTAACACCTTCCATGTTTAAATACTGT
>WEIU01007848.1:0-11892 GCA_013389925.1 Aegithalos caudatus | reverse complement strand
AAACCAAAACATATATCTAAAGTATCTAAAAAAGGGAGCACTAAATGGAATAAAGTTCCCTTTCCCCATTTTTACATTCTGAGCAGTAACTCCATCAAAATCTTTTATTGAAACATGTAAGTACACTGATTTAGTTTCATAATTGTGACAAGAAGTCCTGAGTTGGTGGGGAAAGGAACAGTCAAAAAAGTCTGAGGGGGGAAAAAGCTCATTTAATAAATTTACAACAATTTACAGCCATTGTTTGTGTTTCGCTTTTTTATTATTATTCATTTGTTTGTTTTGTAAAAAGGCATTGTAACTGATCAAACAGGAGAAATCCTGGCTATTTTACAGTTATAGGTACAGAATTTAAATATTCAAGCTTGTGATGAAAAGCGGCAAGGTGGTCGCAGTGTACAATGTAAACAAGTAGCTTTGGAAAGTGAACAAAGTCCTTGAGAGTTCTTTACTAAGAAAAAAAAAATATTCTCCCCATTCCCTCCTGAAATATGAGCACAGGTCAGTGTTTAGAAGTTCGTTTACAAACATAACTTAAAACATTATCAGCCTCAAACCACTTTAACATGAAGAGTTTTATAGTAAGATCCAGTCTGAAGTGGGCAGTGTTGAGGTCCCTGTAAAAGTAAACATCTTCCATTTCTTAAAAAAAAGTGCCACAGCATTTGCAGCACAGTGCAGCATAAACTTTAAATACAAAAATATTTTTCTTCTGTTGGGATAATAGACCTTGCATCCTGGAAAGAAGTAACAATACTGCTACTGATAGAATATCCCGTCTGTATCTTTCAAGTCATGTAAGGCAATTACTGTGTTAATTTACTGTATATGGCTAAAAGAAGGTCCAGAAAATATCAGTCTTCGTTATGTTTTCCGGCTACTCCATGTATGTTCAGGTGTACTTTTGTGATCTGATGAATGTTCAAAAGGAGATCTGTGACCCAGGGGAGATCTTGAACCATAAGGAGACCTCTGATCCAGTGGTGACCTTGGGCCACTACCTGAAGCTCTGTGGTCCATTTGCCAGTCTGAGTGGTACCTATAATCTCTGGGAGATTTATGATGGCTGTACTCAGAAGAGGAACGGTGATCCGAGTGTATCCTATGGTCTGAGTGGGAGCGGTGATCTGAATGGACCCGGCTGTCTTTTAGACTCCCTTCCAGGCTTGACCTGTGGTCTCTGCTCCTGTAGTCATCTAACTTTCTATGTTTACTCTCACTGTAGTATCTAAAAAATAACAACTTACTTGTATTAGCGTTACTGGTAACACATCAAGAGCCACAATCAGGTAAATTTCACAGAACTGCATTAGATAAAGATCATTGTTGCAATTTTGTGTTACTCAGAAAAGATTGTCCAGATTTCAAAGTTGCTCAAGAAACTCACCTGCTGTCTTGTTTGTAGTGATCCCAGTCTCTGTGATCTTTTCCATTGCTGAAGGCTGAATAGGGCCTTTTCCTGGAGTCACTTTTCTTGTAAGCATCTCCCTGATGCCTGTCCTTATGATGATCGTGGTATTGTGACAGATGTCTGTCAGAGGAGTAGCTGTCCCTGCTACTGTCATCATGGTTTGTATTCTCCTTCAGTCTTTCCACATCTGTTTAATAAAGCAGAGGTTAAAAGGAAGTATCATAACATCTTTACTTCTTCACCTAATTCAAACAGCACTTCCACCCATCAGCTGTAAACCAGTATGAAAGGGACATCACTTAAAAGAAATAAGATCTAAATAACTGAAAATCAAATGCACTAATGCCAGTGAACAGAAGAAAACTTTAGAATTAAGAGGAAAGCAAGCTAGAATGTAGATGCATAGAACTTGGAAACTGAACTTTTCAACCCCTCCATTCAGTATATGAAGCTAAGTGACTAAAGAGCAGTGAGTAGAGAGTACTGTCAGTAGAGCAATTTTAGACAGAATGCCAGCAACTTCCTCTTCTAAGGAGAGACTGACTTAGTAGGAGTAACAGTTTCAACAGTAACCTTTTACTGCGAGAATTTCAGTGGTATTCCTAAAATACATAATTTTAAGTCCATGGCAATATACTTTATGGTTCAGTAACACGTGATTAAAAAGAGTACTACATATGAAAAGGCAGGTATGGCAACGTGAGGAAGAAAAAAATCAGTGTTATTTTCAACAATAAAAGGCAGCCCCTGTAAATAACAACAGACTGTGACTGACTAATAAACTGCTTTCTTATGCCACAGTGATACTGCAACAGCTACAAGCTGTCACGGAATCTGAGAAGCTTACAGGTTTTAAGTAGACCTCTTGCCCTCTCCAAAATTTAACACAAAAATTGTTTCCTTATTTTTTTTTAAAGGACACTCAAATAACCTGGTAAGTACCAGCTTCACTCTGTACTCTGCTGGATTTCACCAGCAAATTAGTGATGCTTTTCCAATTAGCCAATATCTGTGGCACTTCACAGTGTGGAAAACAGACCCAGGAGACATGTGAAATGAAATAAACATGAGTACTTAAGGTATTTAACATGAGAATATACATAAAAGTTTCTTACCTGGATTTCTGATTACATGCATATTCACATTGCCACTAATATTCTGATCGTTGTGTTGCTAAAAAAGACAAGTACATCGGTAAATGTACTTATTGGTAAATCCTGAAGTTCATTTGAATACATTGGAAAAACACCCTAACAAAAGAGACTACTATACTGCAAATACTAACTTGGAGTGTATTTCCGTGTTCTTTATAATCCTCTACATCTAATAAAAGTTATAATAATTAATATATATATTTGTGTATTTTGAAAGGATGTGAAAATATTACCTGAGACTCTTGGCGTTTTTTGATTGCATGTTTATACAGCTTGTGCAGCTTTCTGGCATCAAATTCTGTAAACTTAGAGACAAAAATCCACAAATTTCTGAGGAAAAAGAAAAGAGAAGTTGTAATTCTTCTTTCAATTTCTTTTCCCTGTATTATGTAGCAGAACATGAATTTGACTGAAATTATTTGAACACTACTTCATTAAACCTGAAATGCAATATAATCTCCACAGTATTGCTTAATTGCACAACTAATGTTATGTAGTTGTAAATAAAACATTTGAAAAATTGATTCCTTTAACAATTTTTGATTTTTTTGTATTTATTGTAATTAGTTCAGAGTGTGAAGTACATGGACAGTAGTACTAAACAGAATTCTGTTAAATTTTTGTGAAATACTTATTAAAAAACTAGCTATCAGTTTTTGTATATCTCCTAAAAATCTGTTTGAATTCTGAGTATTTACCAGTCTGTAAATAAAAAATTTAAGTATGCAAAGGGAGTAAAAATCCTTTCAAAATTGAAATGTCTTACAGCATAAGACACTTGACCAACAAATATTATATTAAACCATCAGCAAGAGAAATTTTCCACAGATTTTAAAAGTAAGGTCAAGGTTTTTGAAATCAAGTAAGAACTGTGAAAAAGGATGGAAGTCATAGGGTAATAAATCTGTGCCTAATCTATGCAAGAAGGAACCAAAGATGAATAAATTAAATCTTTTGCTGTCAAGATGCCAAAATTTGAGGAAAACTTTACCTGTGATCATGGAAGGAAAAGTTTCTTTAACATACACTGATGGGGTTTTTTTAGTGAAATTTGCAGGTGGAATGCTTAGAATTGTCTACAGAATAACGGTGTTCAAAAATATTTGAAGTGTGGAAGAAAGCAACAGTATGCTCCTTCACTGTGATTGTTTAATGTAGGCTTGATATTTTCTGATTCTGAGAAATTTTAGCCTGTTTGCTGTGTTCCCAAGGGAACAGTCCTTGAGAGCTTTCATTCTCAGGGGAAAATCTTGTAAACATGTTCCTGGTTTGTAAATAATGCTGTACATCTGTACCTGTGTTCTCTAAGTTTGACCAATGGAACTAGAGAGCTGTCAGTCCTATGGACCAATAATATGCCTTTTAGCACAGCATGTTATGAAAGGACTAAACAAATTTGTAAAAAAAAAGCCTTGTTATTCTACTTTGGAGTCAAGCTCTTCATTTTATGTCCAACAGTGATAATTTAAACATGAGAATTTCTGTCCAGAAGTTTGCATAAGTAAGCAACCAGTCAGTGGTGTGTCTAATGAGACTATTTTAACTTAATATAAACTACATTACTTCTTATCAAATATAGCTGAAATATGTATTTATCTACACATAGTATCATTGCATTATGAATAACCATCTCTATTACAAGTTTACGCTTAAAATAAAAAATTTACCAAAATGTAAGACAATGTATCTTGTTTTTGTATCTCAGATCACCTTACTATTTTCAAGTAAAGGAGGTAAAATCAGCAGAAGCATATTATACTAACAGAATTCTTCAAGAAAATGCAACACTTAAGAATGTGATCTATGTAATCACAGGATGTATTTTCAAGCATAAAGACATTAAGTGAACACTCCAACAGAAGTCAAATTGCATTAAGAACTTATCAATTAAATACAAGACCAGTGTTTTTTCTTAGTTCTTTTTATATTGTCACCTGATATGGATGGTGACAGACTTCTGGCACTTTTGAAGTGCAACTGAGTACATTATGATAAATACTTTTATCAAGTCATAGTTATACATAATGTGTTATTGATTTTAGAGTACATATTTTAAAAAATAAATAATTCTACAAGTTGGCATCATACATTCAATACAATTTTAGAACTGTGTATTTTCAACAGGAGTTATTAAAAAAACTGAAATGACCTGAAGTTGAAAAACCAGGTCTTTAAAGGTAAGAATGGTTTTGACTGAACACAGTGGTAGTGACAAAGCCCCAGCATGTGCTGTCAGTGTTAAGCAGAGAGATGTCTCCACCCTCTGGACAAAATACAGGACTCTGCATCAATGCTTAAAGTCAATCCATTACAGGTCAGAACAATGTACAATCACCTCTTAATAGACTCGTATTTAAAACAGCAGAAAGATACAAGAAAGACTGAACAATATAAACAGGAGAAATAACTAAAACCTATTCTTCTCAATAGAACCAATTGTAGGTTTCCCTTTTTCAAGTAAAACCCAAGAAAGTAACTTACTTTCTCCACTGTTTAATTTGTTCAGGATTTGTGTACTCCTTTAGACATTCAGTAATATGATCCCCAATTTTAATAAGACACTGTCTAGTGTGTTCCAGCTGTTCTCTTTCAGAAAGGCCCTTCTCTGGTCGATCCAGCTGTTTCAATGCTGCCTTGACAGGCCTCATTCTTTCCTTGCACTGTAAAATGGAAAAAAATTAACACAGGAACTTAAAAGAAAAAAATTACTCTAAACCATGACCCACCTTTTATTGTGATATATAATCACAGGTAAAGACAATATTGTTAAAAGTAAAATAAAACAGAAGACTTCCTCACAGATCTTAAAAATGTTTTACACGGTTCCTTTGGAAGATTCTCAATCCAGCTGGAAATTAACTTCTCTTTGAAAGCATTAGATTGTATAAAATACATATATCAAGGTGTAGAGGGTGCTGATGTGTACATCTCCAACATCAGCAGTTGGATAGCTGTGAGGCCACTTTTCTTCTCTTCAAAACCCACTGCTGTGGGCTTCTATGGCAGGTCAGGGACTAGGAAGCTGATTTTCATTCCAAGTATGGAATTTATTAATAAAACTTTGTGAGCTTTTGCAGACCTTCTTGTTCCTTTCCCTCTCAAGCATCTAAGGTGATGCTTTTCCCTTAAGGGTGGGACACCACACTAGGATTCGAGAAAGCACTAATTTAATATATAGGATTTCTGAGGAAAAGGACTTACTACAACTGTATTATACAATTAAAACTGAGCACAATCAGGACAAGACTTACCTTTTTTAGCACTTACAAAGCTATACAAACTCAATGTCAAAATTATATATGAAAGTGCACTTAAGTGCACAGAAAGTACATTTAAAAACAAGTACTTTCTGCAATCATTGCATCTGGCATTCAACAATCAAAATCGCTTCTCTGAGCATTTTTAAACCTCACTCCTATGTAGCCACTAGCAGAAGTTATGCTACCTAGAAGAAAGCTAGTTTGGGTAAAGCACCATAAAGAAACCTCCTGCAAGATCATTAAGCCCAACCTTTGACTGAACACCACCATCCCCATTAAACTTTATGGAGTACCACATCCACTTGTTCTTTTGAACACTTTCAGGCATAGTGACTCTATCTCTGTTCACTGCTTAACCTCTTTCATTGACAAAATCTTTCCTTACAATCCAACATAAACCTCCCCTGAAACGACCTGCAGCTGTTTCTCCTTGTCCTGTCACTGGTTCTCTAGGAAAAGACCTGACCCCTACCTGGCTACAACCTGCTATCAGGCAGCTGTAGAGTGTGGTGAAGTCTCCCCTGACCTTCCTTTGGGCTCAAAAACCCCAGCTCCCTCAGCCACTCCTCAGAAGATTTTTCCTCCAGACGCTTCCCCAGCTCCATTCCCTTCTCTGGACTCGCTCCAGCACCAAAATACCCTTTTTGAATTGAGGAGCCCAGAACTGAACACAACACTCCAGATGTGGCCACAGGGAATGCCTAGACTAGCCACAAATAGAGGTCATGCAGTCTTGAATTTTCATATTTTGAATCCAATGTTTTAGTAATAAATCCAGATAAATCCAATTGGCATGGTTTAAATTGCAGACGCCTAGTGATACATCATACTCCAATAGCATGACACACATATCCTCCTTGTCATCAAGGGCACAATCAGTTAAACCTGAACAACATTTCCATGTGAAAATGCAGTTGTTTAATTAGACTGCACCTGACCATGGCATAATGATAAAGTCCAATTACCTCCTTCCCCCCATTCTTCCCTGCTACAGTACCAAACCTAGAAAAACCAAACAAATACCTGGAATGGAATGAATATCACCACTACCAGGTAAGCATCTAGAGACAACTCAGAAAAACTGGGAAAGCTGTTCCATTGCCATCTCACTCCACTAAGTAATTAAGCATCTGGTTTACATATTGCACTTGCCACAGATTAAAGTAGCTTTTAAAACCACAGTTTATAGAGTGCAATTCTTAAATGGAAGAAGAGGTCAGAAACATATAACTGCACATGGAAATCAAATTATTTTCGGTCATTAGCCACACAGGCATATCCACCTGAATCACTCAAGGCCCATGCTGAAAATCACATGTGAGTTACTTGGATTGTTTAGAATAAACCCATGGAGAGTAACTGCCACACTCACGAGAATCCTACTGACATTGTCACAGCCAGCACCCACAACAAACACAACAGACCTGGCTGGCAAAAACACAGCTGTTAACATCTGAATGACAAAACAATCACAGCTGTCCAAAGTAACTCACTGATACTTTTCCATAGGCCTCAGCCAAGCCATAAAACTTCATATAAATCGTGCATATGCATTTTTCTCAAATGTTAATTCTATTCTTGTAAGCAGTAGTGATTAAACAGAATTATTTTGGTGTCAGAGACATTATCTCAGCAAGATATTCCTAAATGATTTAGCATTGTTTCTTCCTGTGTTCACTAACTAAAGTCTGCAATACTTTAAAAGGGAAGTGTTGAAACCTAGTTTTTTCTTGCTATCTTACAAAGAAGAAAAGCATTTATGACACGCTGAAGCCAAAGACTCCATCAATTCCAATTAAGTTCATTCCCATCTGCTCTTTAAGAAGCAAGATATACAAGTGATTCTTGAGGATAAATCTTTAGAGTTTATGTTCTCAACCTATTAATCCTACAAACTGTTGGATAAGTTTTTTCTATTATCCTGCATAAATACAGCAAAAAAGCCAAAATAAAACTGCTAAATCAGAGTCGAAGATACTTTGGTACACTGTTAATGACATTCATTGACCTGAGACTGTGTTACTTTACCAAGTAACACTATCAAGGATATCAGCACCTGTCCTCATTTAGACTATTAAGTATACACACTAATTTATCAAAAAGGGACTTACCACACTAAAAGTTTTCTGATCTAGCTCTTCAGATTCTTCTGATATAGGAACTGGTTCACTAGATGCAGTAATATGAACTGGTGTATCCAGCAATGGAATTTTTTTAGCTTTTTCCTTATTTTCTGTTTTGATTTCATTTACCTAAGAACAAGATACAAAAATATTTAAGTACATTTTATTTTAGGTCTGCAGTTATAACATGAAAATCCCCATAACTACTGCATTCTCTTCAATATATAAGAATAAAATCTATGCTGACATTCAGTGATAGTAGATTTTACTTTCTCTGTGAAATGGAAAAGGAAAATGGAAAAAAAAGAATTTTTTTGCACACATTCAGTCCAATTAAGAGATATATCACTAAAAATGTACTTTCCCATTTCAAATGCCTGTCCTTGTGATTTCAGGTACTAAAAATAAAACTTCAAACAACATAAAAGATTTTAATGAAATGACAACTGATCAGATCCAAAACACTTTTTCATCTCAAAATCATTCACATAAACCTGGTGGCCTTCTCTAGCACTATGTAAGATAAGTAAACCTAGTTACCTTCTCTTCCTTTACTTCTTTTTCTTTCTGTGTGGATTCTTTTACTTTGTTTTCTCTCTTTTCTTTAATATCCTTTTCTTTCAATTCTTTCTTATCCTCTTTTTCTTTTTTCTCCCTTTTCAAATCCCTCTTACTTTCCTTTTCTTTTGTCTCTCTTTTTTCTTCAGCTTCCTTCTTTATACCAGTATCTGGCTCAGGCTTTTCTTCATTTTCTTTTTCTGCTTTAAATTTTTTATGTGGATGTTTCACTGAAACAATCTCATCCTGCAATATGGAAGCATATATGTCACATCAAACTGGGTTCCTATCTATACAAGTTTTGCAACTATCAGATAAAACATTTTTTATCTGTGCATTTCTTATTTCTGGACACAGATTTATCAAATCACCTCTCAAATAGCACTGAATGCAGTTGGTAAAGAAATATGAGAGCTATGCACTCACTTCCTTGGTGTGACACAGCAAGTATTGACTTGGCAGAGGCAGTGGGTATAAGAAATTGTGTTCATTTAACTTGGAATGAAGTTTGAATTTGGTCCCCTTAAAGGCTGTTAGTCTGAAGAACTGTATCTAAAAGGAAGTACGGTCTTGCAAAACTGACCTGATCGGTCAGGTCAGCCAAGTGATGGGAGATGTAAGAAGACATCTGATCTAATTAGGTTTGTCCCAATCCCACATTAAACATTCACAGGAGAAGGTAACAGAATCCCAACTTTCTCTTTTCCAGAACTGTTTGTTTTACTACACTTCAAAAAAACCTTAATTATAGACTATCTGTTAGGTGCCCACTCAACTGTTTGGAGGTGAACAAAGTATTGCTCACTGCTCTTTATAATATTTACTGAGAAGGTCTCAAATGGAAACTAATATCCTTTCAGACACAGAAAAATACTATAAATAAAGTATTATTATGACACAGGTGGAAGAATCATTATCATGTTTGAACTTATTTAAACATACCACAAAGGCACATACAGAAACTGCTTATCTGTTGCATGAAAACAGATGGAAGACTGACTAGTATTTGAACTGACCAAGTCACTTAGAAGAGGTACAAAGTTACCAGCCTAACCAGAGCTCTTTTAGTTTTCAGGTATCATGGAAACTTTCTAGCAAAAACCCAGTGATTTAAAAACTTTCCTGATAATTCTAGTAGTAAAATAGGTAAGTTCTAAATACTGAACACAGTATGGAATCTAAGTAGCTAAAGCCAGTTGTTCAGGAAGGTTGTAGTATACAGTCCAGTTTTCAGAAATGGAATTGTTATTCAGCGTCCAAAAGTACTGAAGTGAAAAGTACCTGTTGTTGAAAGAGAGGACAGCATTCTAGGCAATTTCCCAAAACACAGTTAAGTCAATCAACTGACAGCAGTGTCTTCTCTTTTCAGTGGAGATCAAGACTAACATTCATTTTTAAAGAAGTCTGAATTAATTTGCTTAGTTTGGGGGTTCAGTTGTCCCCATTAATTTACTGGGAACTGTGACACCATTTACAGGTATTAGTCTTTCAGGTAATTATTGTACTTCCAGGTAATTATTATAGCTATAAACACAAGGGAGTCTACACTGATTTTAATTTTTTTATTGCTGGCTTCACATTTTATTCTTCATAGTACAATTTAAATATATACATTGAAAGAGTAGTTAAAATTACTATTTTTCATAGATTTATAATGGTTTTTCTAATGCTAATTTTAACTATATTTTTCTGTATTTTTCTTTTAGAACAAGCTGACAACTACAATGGCTTGTAATTGTTTGCTTTAAACCAAGTAGAGTATTTTATTGATATATATAGAATTCAGTGACTTATTTCAACTGCTTTCAAATTAGCTGCGACATGACCCTAAATTTCATCCAAATTTTAATGACTAGTGATTTTGGTATGTGATAAACAACACTAATAAAAAGTCAAAACAAAAGCATAATAGTAAGATTAATAATCAGAAGTAAAGAAACCCAATGAGGTTAAATAGTTTTCCGAAAAATGAGAGCCATGATGTATACATGAGCTTTCATATGCAAGCCTTGAAATACAGTTTTTTATGCTGCTCAGTCTAATTGAGTTTGATGATATTTTTCTCACCCTCAAGAGAAACCCCTTTACCTTAAGAATCATTATTAGTAGTAGTAACAGATGAGCAAAACCCAGCGGTCTTACAACTGTGATTTGCACTTCTAGCAAATACAGTGCTAATGTCTTTAAAGAATATTGAAACTGAGTAGTATCACTAATAATTAGACCGAAATATTTTAAAAATTATTTGGAAAACTCCCAATTCCTCATTTATTAACTTATCATTAAATTGAAATAGGTACAGTCTTCTATGTGCTTGTACTGATGCAACATCAATTGCAGTGGCCACAGGAAGAAGATGACATTCCGGTGTTTTAATTTTATTAAGCCAAGCAGAAGATAAAATACAAATTGATACTAAGAGGAAGAACTGANTCAACTGACAACCATCTTTGCACTATATTTTCAAAATAAGATTTGGTTTTACATCAAAGAGAGGGTTCCTTTTATTTTATTTACTGCCACTAATGACCACCACCTTACTCAGGACTGGAGACAGAGCTTAGTGCAGCAGTAGAGAATACACACAAATAATAAGAGAATAATACAATATGAAACTTGCAATTAATATCCTGAGTTTGTCTAATGTACTATGATTATCAACAGAGTAATACTACACAAATAAGAAGTGCAGAACTAAAAAATGAAAAGGATCAGGTGACACACCCATAAGCATATTGTTTTACCTTCATGAATACCACATTTTACTTACTGCTCCAGCAAGCCTTTGTGCTTCCTTCCTCGCAAGGTCTTTATTCAGTAATTTAATGAGGTAGTCTGCACGGGTCTGTAACTGCTTTGCCTGGGGTTTCTTATCTGGATCATCAGGCAATATCTGAGTAGAAAATGTAACAGCACAGCTCTAAAATACAGATTATCGACTTCAGATGTTAGCCTGGAGCACACAGAACAGAAAAAGCTGTGCAAAAGGACGTGGTAAATAACCCATTCCACCTATACCTCTAGTAAATGTGTCAGAATGCTTAAAGCAAAGGAGAGTTTCTTAAAAGTTTTAATTTCTCTCCAATGAAACCAGTGCAAGCAACCAATACAGAGTCTTGGAAATTGCCTCAGTTTAAAACCAACTCAAGAAACCAGCCTCAGATTTCTGTCTCTACTCTGATTTCATCTAAGAAAGTCCAGGCATCTGTACCGGTCAGTCACAGAACTCCTGGCTCATTCATCTTCTAAATATGCAGCTGCCAAGAATACAAATACATGGTTTCAAAAGCTGGACAAATTAACAAAAGGTAGGAGTAGGAATCATTATTAAACAAATTTGGACACAAACCTGGCTCCTCAACTCCCAAAGCTATAGGCTGTTGGCA
>WEIU01007847.1:12455-23772 GCA_013389925.1 Aegithalos caudatus | reverse complement strand
CATTTGTACCAGTGTAACAAAGTAGCATTGTTTTCTATGTTCAGTTACTCTTTCCATTAAAAAAGCATGTCACTTATGTACCCCACTGATGTATTTTAAAACAGAAAAATAACATTACCCATTCATCATCTATTAAAATTAATACATTTTATAGACCTATAGATACTCTCTCCTATATCCTCTCACAGCTCTTCTACACTTGTCTATGGACACAAACAAATATACACTGTTACGATAATAACAAAGGGAAAACATTTATGCTACTACAGTTCACCAAATAGGTCAATGTTACGTTAAAGAATATTTTAGATGTAATTCTTAGCTATTTATGCAAACAAGTCTACTGATATCATAAATGAAAATTAATGATACATGAATATTAATACAATGCTGCTTTGTCAGAAAAGATTGCAATTTGCTGACATTTCCATGTTGTCAAGTTTATCTAAAATGTCTATTGCTCAAGGGCAATATAATTTAAAAAGTACATGAAAAATAAGGAAGGTCAGAGATTCTTCTAGTAGTAAAAAAATTCATTTAAAAATTCATTTAAAAAAATATATTTAAAAGTTGTATAAAATAAATGCTGGATAAGCTTTTTTTCCTGTAAGTCCAAAGGTTTCATAGTAGTAAAATTCATTTACATTAGAAAATCCTTTATTTACATTAATCTGATAAACAAATTCATAATATTAGCTTTATATGTATAAATAATAATAATAGCAAAACATTAATAAAATAGTCCAATAAAAGCATGCCATCAAAAGATTCCAGTATTATCTGTTAGTATTTTCTAAGTTTAAACTGAAAAGTCACTGATAATTTTGAGAAAGGAATTCGGAAACCACAGAATATGTAATGTCATGAGAGATAGTTTAACTTAATTCTGACTGCTTCCCCAAAATTTGCAAATTCTCAGTAAATGTAAACCACAGTGAGAATATAATCCCTTTACTTTAAAATCACATTGTTCACCAGAAGACAAGAATTTACAAGGAAAGGCAAATTGCTTTACACACTATTGCAATCTCATTGAGAGTAACAACCCTTCTCCATTTATAGATGGAATTGCAAGTCTAAAAAATTTTAGTATGTAATGATACCAAGAAATCACTTAGCTTATTTGCATTAACAAACTTCTTTATTAATCTTAGTCTGTTCCTCGCTGTGGTCCTTGAATGAGGAAAATAACCATACCTCTGAATGTATAATATTTGCCAGTGATCCGAAAATGACAAAATGGAATGGGAAAAAATTGAATATGAGTATGGTGCTTAAAAGTAAGGCTCTATAGTTTTTCTATGAAAATTGTGTATTAATGTCAGGTTTCATACTATTAAAATAGCTGTTTAGGAAAACACCTCTGTAAAAGCCTGTAATCAGCTATTACTGTGCACTACATTACAGTTATTGAAAAATTAGTTCCAACAACATATACTGCCACTTAAAAATATTCTCTCCATGTTCTATAAACTGAAATAATTTTAATCACGTATCACATATCCAGTGAAACATTTCAGATATTTTTTTAATCAAAGCTGTAGTTTCCTGAGTGATATCATAACGAGTGGTTAAACTCTGTAAATGAAAAGGTAGATGCTAATCAGTGGTTCATTTTGAATGGAGAATGGAGAGGAGAAAAGTGATGTTTCATTAAGGTACAACCACATTTTCTATGTCATAACCATCTGCAAAATAGCATTTATATGAGCACATTTTACAGTGAGTTCTAACATCTACAGGGCAAAGCTTTGGCACCACAACAGGATTTACCCTGTCGCTATCAAGGACAACACACTCACAGAGCAAACAACGGTAACCCAGGGATTCCAACTGCAAGAGGAAATACAGGTTGCTATGTAACAATTCATGTAGATTTTGCAGCAGCAGATGGACATCTTGAAAGCAACTGATGCTCATTTGTCTCCTGTGCCTTGCATTAGTAGAAGTTAGAGTTTTAAAGCAAACCGGCCTCAAAATGTGTTGCGCTTGTAGAACATGAGTCTGACCATACCTGATCCTTCTCTCTCATCTTTAGGATACTACGTAAAATAATTTACATTCCTACTTCCTCATATGTCAAAGCCCCAAAGCACAGAAGACATAACTTTCATCTCTTCCCTCTGTCATTAAGAATAATTTCAATTTTCTGAGGTAGAGTCCTCATTTGTGAGACATGCACAAGTGGACCCCTACAGCTTTTACAGACCATTTTGGAGTCCATGGCTTATGCTATTACTTTTAAAGTCCATTTCATTGCTTCCACAGAGTAGTAAATTAGTAGCCTTTCTGATCATTAGAGTAGATCTTCATGAGAGCTCTGGAGGAAAGCATGGTCAAAAATGGGAAAACACAGGAAAATTGAAAACAGAAAAGAGATACAGGCACAGTAATCAAAACTATCTGTTTGCAACTGCATTTAAATAACTAGATAGACATGAATTTGGGAAAGACAATTCAAAAATTCTTGTGTTCATTATCTTGGCTATGTACTTGTAAGTCTCTCTTACATTCAACATCAGCTGAAGTTGCTTTCCATGCTGTGGTTTGACAAATGCAGGAGAGCTATTTTTTAGATTAAAAAACCATATGGCTTTTAAAAGGAAAAAAAAAAATACAGTCTTTCTTCTTTGTGAAGAAATAAGCAGGAATAAGAAGAGAGAGTTATAGCATTCCAGTTCTTTGGAATCATACAGTGGTAAACTTACCTTCCTTGTGAATGATGTCTGTCTGATCTGCCAAGCTTGAGGTGTCAGCATTATGGAGCAGGCTCCAAGTATATGCAGCCATATGCACAACACTAGATATGTTATATCTGTATAATAGAGATGTTTTTGTTCTGGGAGGATGGGCAGAGGACTGCTGATTGGCTGATGATTTGGCCAATATTACTAATAATAGTCTCTTAGTAACAGAAGTGCATTTTTTTCTCATAATAACACACAAATTGAAAAATTCTATTAAAAAACAGATACCTTCCTGAACACCTCCCTTGTGATGGTTGACTAAGTCATGCTAGCAGCAGTCATAACACACTATGCAATATCATTTCCTCCCAAGTGTTTTAATTTCATAAAGCTGGCCGACCCAGCAAGCACAGGCTTTCACTCTCTCAAATCATTTGTTGTTACTGCCTTTCAGCTTGTGTGCACCTGTAATCACTACCTGAGATGAATCTGAACTTTTATTTTAATTCTTTTGTAACCTCTTTTTACTACTCTGATGGCCAAAATACACTTCCTTATTGGCTTAAACTTCCACTGAGTTCATGCAGAAGTGTACTCAGACGGAACAAAATTTCCAGGTGCTAGCAGGATAACAGCCACGCTAAAAGGGAACAGCTAACTCAAACACTGATTGGGAAATGACCCTAGCAATTGATGAGCAATTGCAAGGCACACTGATGTTCTTGTAAGCTCCATCTGGGGGCATGATAGTCCTTGATGATTTCTTGTTTTGGGTAATTTAATAACTCTTGCTGTTTTTCGTGTTCAGTTTCATTCACAGAATTGTGCAAGACTGGCCCCATCTGCCAAAATAGACAAGATTCACTTGAAAGCATAACTCCAAGTCATATTTCAGAAAGACATGAAGATATTTTGCCACCACTGTGAAATTCCCAGAAGCCACATAGAAAAAAAGTAGCATAGTGAGTCATTGTGTTCTGCAGTCCTTGAATCAGGACTAGCCAGCTGTCCTAGGGTGACTTTAAGATGCTTGTATCCCCAGTTGTCTATAACAGGTATTGGGTTTTATCTTATATTCCTAAGGGTCCAGCCTGTTTGGATGGTGGCTGTAATAGCGAGACACAGCACATTCCGGAGCGTCTTGTAACTCAAAAGGGTATAATAAATGAAAGAAAATGATACAGAAACAAAATGTATAAGCCGTGCATGGTGCTGGGAAGTCCAGCACCTCATACAACACCCGGAAAATTCCCCCAGTTCAATTGTTCTGTCCCTTTTTCTACTTAATGTCCGAGGATGGTCTTGTTTGAAAGTTCCCAATAGGAAACCTTACAGGGTTTGACTGACAGGTGAAAGGTCTGACAGGTGTTTTTCTCTTGGCACTCAGCCAACCACAGACAGACATGTACAGAACCTTCTAGGCAAATTTCCTAATAAGTAAATCAGCAAACTGAAACCTTTTCCTAATATAGAAACACCTTCCTAAGTATAGGAAGTGCATTAGTACAGTTGTCTGTTCTATTTGTGCTGTACATTGAGTTCTGTNCTGTCCCTTTTTCTACTTAATGTCCGAGGATGGTCTTGTTTGAAAGTTCCCAATAGGAAACCTTACAGGGTTTGACTGACAGGTGAAAGGTCTGACAGGTGTTTTTCTCTTGGCACTCAGCCAACCACAGACAGACATGTACAGAACCTTCTAGGCAAATTTCCTAATAAGTAAATCAGCAAACTGAAACCTTTTCCTAATATAGAAACACCTTCCTAAGTATAGGAAGTGCATTAGTACAGTTGTCTGTTCTATTTGTGCTGTACATTGAGTTCTGTACCTTTAAACCTGGTTCTGGGAGCGAAGGGGAGAAAGAAGCAGCGCAGTTTGTATTGAGAACACGGCCCTGACTCTGCATTCCTGCTCCGGGGGTGTTCGTCTGAGGCACGGACAGCGGTGGGGCAGAGACCTCCTGTGCTGTTAGTTAGTTAGTTTTAGATAGCTGAGGCAGAGAAGTATCCTGGACCATTTTTTTCTCTCTTTCTTGGGACTGTTTAAATCTATTCTGGACTGAAAACCCAGAGGAGCACCGAGGGCTTGAACCTGCGGTCCACTGGGGCCTGGACCTCCGGAGGGACTGGGAGTGATAAAAGACTGAGAGAGCTGAGCTACACCCACGGCAAGGACTTCATCAGCTCTGCCATCTCTCTTTGGAGCAGGGAGAGGTTTTATTGTTTCATATTATTCATTCTTTGTACCTGTGGTTATTTTGTTTGTTAAATAAATAGGGGGGTTTTTTCCACTTTTCTCCAAGGAAGCTTTTCCTGGACTTGCTGGGGGAGGGGCTGTTTGGGTTTGCTTTCTGGAGGAACCCTCTTTGGAGGTTTCCTCCCAAATTTACCCTAATCTAGGACACCAGCTTAAGCCTCAAATGGGGGGAGAATCAGAGAAGTGAGAAAACATGTGAGTTGAGATAAAGAGAATACAACAGATAAAGTTATATAGATAAACAGATAAAGGAAAGGTAAACAACCTTCACTGCTCCCCACAGTTATGAAGGTGTTCACCTATTCCTGGGAAAACAGGGTTCAATCACACATAACAGTGGCTTGGGAATACAAGCTATCACACCAAACATTCCTGTTGTCCTTCTGCTCTTTTCAGCTTTACATGGTAAACATGACTCCATATGGTCTTGAATATTCCTGTGGTCAGTGTCAGCTGTTCTGGATGTGTTTCCTCCTGCTGTACTCCAAGACTGCTTACCAGTGGGGTGAGGGGCATAAAAGCTCTTGGCTCAGTGCAAGCCCTGCTCAGTGATAACTAAAATATCCATAAGTTAACATGATTTTCAGGACAAATTCAAACCACAACCCCATACCATGAGGAAAATTAACTATATCCTAGCCAAACCCAGCATATTATCCACCATTCATTCTAGATTTTTACATCATGTTCAAGTAGAAGACTATCTAATACATCCTCTCTAATGACCCTGTCCCTTCTCTCCATCCTTTGATGAAATGCACATATTCCACTTTAACTTTTCAAATTATGTCACCATGCCAGACCTCAACCAAGGAACTCAGATACAGGACAATTCATTCTGGAAATTAATCAAAATAAAAAGTTTGTGTAAGCCCCCACAAGTAGCTGATGTGTGCAAGAGCTGAAAACCAATGTTTGTAAGAACAGTATAAAATAACAGCTCCTTGGCATCCTGAGAAATTGTGCGCCTCTCCGGGATGCCTTGCTCCCAGCTTTGTGCTGCTGACATACTTCTGCCTTTTGGGCCCCAGCATCATGGCCTCTATGCTGTCTTCTTGACGGGTTTCTGGCAGCAAGGGAGATGCATGGGGACAGCTATTTTGCCTGGGGCTCCTCATCTGCTCTGCCTGCAGGGCCACTTTGGTCTTCCCAGCACAGCAAAAGCACGTGCAGCTGAGTGACATCTTGGAGGACAAGAACACAGAAAACAAAACCCACAGGGAATCCCTACGCCACTTCTCTTCTTGATGTGCATATTTCTGGGCAACCAAATCCAAGGCTGGAACAAGCCTACTTTCCTGCTTCTACCTGTGCATATCTCTGTGGGTGCTAGTGACTCCTCTGGGCCAGCAGTCTCCTCCCCAAAGAAGTTGTCCATTTTCTCTAGCTGCTCCACCAGCACCTTCACCTGTGCATGGAAAAGCCTTGCTCTCAGCCTGGGGGCCTGAGAGCATGCCAAGCAGCCCTTGCCATCACTACTGGGCCCTGCCTTTGTGCAGAAAGATAGCACTGGCTGGGGGCAACTCTTACAGGCAGCTCCCCCACCAGCCTTGGCTGCAGGCAGGGTGCCACCAGGCAAGGCACAGGCAACTCTGAGCTGCCAAGTTGGCTTTGGCAAGCAGGGCTGCAGCCAGCTGCTGAAGACGCATTACCTTGTCATTTTTGGCCAGTGTAGCCTGGAGCTCCAGCTGCTCCTCCTGCAGTGGGGTCATCAGGTTTGGCCCCAGGCAGATGTCCAGGTTGCTTCAGGTCATGTGGCTGGTGGATGCATGCTGGCTGATGTGCCACAGCAGTGCCAGCAGCTGCTCCATGAGGAGCAGGTTGGCAGCAGAAAACTTCTTGGCCACCCTGAGGGAACAGGAAGGCAAGCTCACATTGCCCATGGCTGTCCCCAGAGCTGGCCCCAGGCAGGGGGCAGCCAGTGGCTGTGCTATGTGGCTTTGTGGGCGCTCTCAGCCTGCAGTCAGGGTTTCTGCAAGAAGGAAGTGAAGCACTGCTGCCCAGCTCCAGATTTCCCCCAAGCCCATGCAGAGGAAGGCTCCCTGTGCATTGGCCCACAATGGGACTGCCAGCTGGCAAGAGGGCTGCCCAAGAACACGGCCTCTTCAGGAGAGTGTCCCCTTTCAGGTGAGCATCAGGCTCCCAGCAGTCCCTGCTGCAGAGTTGCAAGCTGCTGCCCACACTTATGCTTTTAGCTGAGAGATCTTGTCCTCCCTGCTGGCCATTTGCATAGCTGCCATTCAGTCCTCGTAGAGGTCTGTGATGAGGAGCTTAGCAGGGAAGCCTCTCGGAAAGTCCTGCAAGGCCATAGGCTGCCGGTGAGCCTTGGAGCATGTGGCCCAGGCAAGAGTCTTTGCAGCAGCAGGTCAGGATGGCTCACCTTGAGGATGACAGCCAGCAGCAGCACTGGCTGGCTTGACATGTCCACAGTTCCTGAACCATGCTGGCGGTCTCAGCTTTGCAGAAGATGCCTTTCTTCCTGGGTCCTTGCTGGTGCAGGACAACCAGCAGCTCCTGCAGGAGAGGCAGGAGGGCAGGGATGTGTGTGAGGAGCTACCCTGGTTCAAGAGAAGTGTCCGGGCCCAGAGCTCTGCCCTGTCCTGGGCTCCCTGCCTCCTGCTGCCAAGGGGCTGGGAGCAGAAGGCTGGGCCATGGCTGAAGAGCCCAGTGGCCCTTGGTTGGGGGACACACGTGGGGACACTGGCTGGGCAGCAGCTGGATGCAGGGATGGGCAGCCTCTGTGCGGGCTGCCTTACCTCCATGGGTTGTGGTAGCGTGCCATTGTCCCTGCAGGTGGCTGCCAGGGGCTTCCTGAAGAGCGCCCTGCTCCAGCCAGAGCCCTCTGTCCCCAGAGCCTGGGCACCCCAGCCGGGCCCTGCCGCAGAGGAAAGAGCCAGGGTAACCACCTCCTCCTCCTCCTCACCTGCTGCTGCTGCTGCTGCCACTGGTCCCTGCTGCTGCAAAGGAAAAGAGAACCAAAGCCTGACACAAGCCAGTGCTGCTGCAGCCTGCTCTGCCTGCCTTAGGAGCCATGGGAGCCATGCAGCACACCACACAGGCAGCCAGAAGCTGCAAGCCACTCGGTGCTCCCTTTGCTTCCTATAGATCTCTGTCTGCTCAACATTTCCCAAAGGGCTGCTCTGTGTGGGACCAAGTGACCAAGGGGGAGCAGGGGGAGATGGGCCGTCTGTGTTCCCTCTCTATCTTGTCCTATCCCTATATGTACCAGGTTACCATTGTGCCTGTATATAGTTATGCCTCTGTCTCCAGTTCTGTTTCAGTAGATATCAAGTTTCATAGCTGTACAGTTCTATGTCTTTTGTTACAGGGGTACAGAAGTGTCAATAGGTACTTTGGTATTTTTGTAGTTCTTTATCAGTTTGTGTTGTATATAGCATTTTTATACAGATGTCAATATATTGACATGCCACAGATTATGTTCATCTCAGTATGAATTTCTATGTAAACATGCATCGTGTTGTACAGTTTTGTTCCAGCTTTCTGGGTATTTAGTGCAATTGGTGTTTGTCTCTGTCTATCCAAACATGTATTTTTATAGGCAGCACTTTGTAAGCTGTCAGATGGTGTGAACTGCAAATAGTTGCATCTTTCCAAATAGTCAGCAGAGATATAAAAATCTGTAGCAAGCTTGTAACAGAACTTGTTGTAAGAAGCACAGGTATGTACCTGCCCACCCTGTGCTGTCCTCTGCTCCTGCTGCTGCCACTGGGTGATGCAGGGGATGGGCTGAGCATCCCCTCAGATGGGACACGGGGCACACAACTGGCATGGGAGGTTCGTGGGCAGGAGGATTGTGCTGCTGCCAGGCAGAGGGACCTTGAGGTGCTAGAGACGGGAGCTGGCATTTTATTCATATAGTATAAATTTCATTTTGGTTACAAACATTTTTCTCACTGTATATTTACAGCAGTGTTAAATTGATCATTAATAACAATTGTGATTGTCCCTAATTTTCCTATGCTTTGCCTTTTTAATTGACTCTTATTTTCTGAATAATATTGATATGCTTTGCCAACACTGCTTTTTAATCTACTACAAGAACACAGGCATTTTCAGGAGTGTTTTCAGACCTTAGAAGTTTTAAGATATCCATATAAATGCCTCCTCTGGAGAAGATTTTAGATATGTGTTTAAATAAAACATATTTTGGCAAGTCTTCCTTGACATCCCAGGCAGTCTTGATAAACATTGTTATCCAGAAATAAGGAGAGAGAGGAGAAACTGTCATTCACAACTCCATGTAATCCCAGTGGGAAACTACCTACAAAAAGAAGATGCATTCTCTTCAAATACTTAACCTTGTTAATCAAAACCCATTGACATACTTATGCTTAATTTAACATGAGGCATTCAGTTAAGTAATTAAAAGCAGATATTGAAATTATTAGTTAGACACCAAACTGATAAAAATTTGTTTTCATTGACAAAGGTTTACTAAAAGGTCAAGGAACATAGTGTTCTCCTCTATCCTTTGAGTTGCAGCAAGTGATAATGGAAGATTCTAAAGGACACAGCAAATCAATATCTGTCTCTCTGACTTGTGTCACCAGAAGAATTTTTTGAGTTTTGGTCACTGTTGATCTACAGGACATTGGGCCTGCTCACAACACACAGAGTATGCCAAGGACAAAGGATCTTTGCACAGGAGTTAGGATTCATTAACAGAACTTTTAACTGTATATGAAGGGAAAAGGGATGAAACCAGGCTAAGATAAGCATGAGAGCAGCACACCAGTGTTTGAGGGATGATGTGGAGTCCTTTAGTCTGCTTCATGATGTGCTGTGTACAGTGGGGCACATTTAAAAACTATAAGAGGAAACAGAATTTTTTTTCTAAGTCCCATAACTATGACACCATTGTCATAAGCAAAAGCTGAGTTTTACTGACACAAGTCATATGATTGGTGTGTCATAAGAGATGGTTGCAGGCTCTTCAGGAGGGATGGGTGGGGCTGGTGAGGTGGCAAGGTGGAGCTGTGTGTAAGGAAGGGATGCGATTGTATGACACTTGCAGTCGGCAGTGAAACACCTGAGACCCTCTGGGTAGACATGAAGATGAAAGAAAATAAACACGTATTGTTGTGGGGACTATGCTGTCAACCATCCATCCAGGATTATGAATTGATGCATTTGTCCACAAGGAATTAAGGAGTATGTCAAGACCACCTGCACTTCTCTCTATGAGTGATTTCAGCTTCTCAGGCATCAACTGAGAACATCATACAGCTGACAAAAACAGGTCCAAGAAATTTCTAAAACATGTTGAAGATAACTTTTTGGAGCAGATACTAAGGGAAACAGCTAAGACAGGTTTGTTGTTCCCATGTTTGTTGCTTGCAAACAGAGGGAAAAGTCTAAGTTGGTGGCTGTCTTGGTCACAGTGACCATAAAATATGTAAGTTTCAAAATTTTGGCTCTAGGAGGAAAACCTCCAGGAAAACTTTGGCCCTGAATATAGAAAGAGCAGACCCTGTGCTGCTTAAGGAACTACTTTGAAAGGTGCCTGTGTAATATGTTTTTGAAGGTGCTGGATGGAGATTGGTGATAAGCAGGGGTCTGTGCTAGGACCAGTACTGTTTATAACTGCTTTAATGACATAGATAATGGGATCCAGTGCAGCTTGATCCAGTAAGAACTTTGCAGATGACAGGAAGCTGAGTGACAAGCTCCAAAACTGGGCCCACAGAAAATTCACGAGTTTCATCAAAGCCAAGTACAAGGCCATGCATCTCAGTCTACAATTTCCTAAATAGGGTAAGTGGCTGAGAAGGTGCTGATGTCCTCTCTCAAGTGACCAGCAACAGGGCACAAGGAAATGGAATGAAGCTGGAAGGTGGTTGGTTGGAGCAGGCTCTCCAGTGAAGGGGATACAGCACAAAACTTGTCAGAGTTCCATCTGGATGGTGCTTTTAGTAATATGGTTGATATTTTGACATCCCTGTGAGGATTAAGGAGTTGGATTCAATGATCCTTGTGAGTCCCTTCCATCCTGAGATATTCCAAGATTCTGTGATATTGTGTACTTTTACAAAGATGAAAATAGTCTAAATAGAGACATATTTGTAGCACAATCTTCTAACATTAATGTTAATGTGAGTTATACCACTAATGCCAGGAGAACAGGGCTGAAGAACAATCTTATAATAGTCATGAATTTTTCATTAAATGATGATAGCTGAATTTTCAGATATATTTTACCCTCTGTTCATATAAATTGACGTCTCACAATGACAGGTTATGAAGATCTATGTGTTTACCTTGAAATACAGCATAGCTCATGAAAATTGAATCAACTATTCTAAATGTTTGTTGGTTTTTTTTTTTTGAATGCAGATGCAGTTCTGGTCACCTCATA
>WEIU01007847.1:0-12402 GCA_013389925.1 Aegithalos caudatus | reverse complement strand
AAAAAAAAAAAAAAAAAAGCATAACAGTAAAAGATATGTCTCAAAAGGGAAAATTAGAATAATGGAGGCTTCTGATTAGAAAGAAACCTAATGAGACTAGAATTATCGATGTAGAGAATCAGAAGATGCAATAAAAGAATGAATATAAGCAAAGTGTAGAAATTATACATAATACATAGGTGTCACCATACCTGAGATACAATAAAATTAAATGAATTGGGCTCTTTTTAATCACTAAAAGTAAATATGGGTGGTGCCTTCTAGTTAAAAATAATAAATAATAATATGGACATAATAATAAGTACCTAACAATGTTCCAGTTAGAAATAATAAGTGCTTAATATATGACAACTCCATGACTTGGAGAACATGTCTTTATTTTGTATGCAAAGGGAATAGTACAGCTATTTTGCCTAAACTGAGAATTGAAGCCTCAGCAAAAAGACTAACTGAATAAAATAGTTATTTTTATTAAATCATTGCTACATTTCACTTCCTTTAAAGAATAAATGATTGTGCTTCATATGTTTGGATGCATATCTCCTTTTTAATCTGTCCTGGTCTAGGGAAAATCTGGGAGGAAGCCTCCAAAAGGGATTCCTCCAGAAAGCAAACCCAAATGGCCCCTCCCTTAGCCGGTCCAGGAAAAGTTTCCTTGGAGAAAAGTGGAAAAAAAAACCTATTTATTTAACAAACAAAATACCCACAGGCACAGAGAATGAATAATATGCAACAATAAAACCTCTCTCTGTTCCAAAGAGAGATGGCAGAGCTGAGGAAGTCCTTGCCGTGGGTGTAGCTCAGCTCTCTCAGTCTTTTATCACTCCCAGTCCCTCCGGAGGTCCAGGCCCAGTGGGCCACAGGTGCAAGCCCTCGGTGCTCCTCTGGGTTTTCAGTCCAGAATAGATTTAAACAGCCCCAAGAAAAAAAAGAAAAACATGGTCTAGGATACTTCTCTGCCTCAGCTAGCTAAAACTAACTNAAAAAAACCAAAAAAAAAACCACCAAACCAGTCCAGGATACTTCTCTGCCTCAGCTAGCTAAAACTAACTAACCGCAGAGGAGATCTCTGCCCCACCGCTGTCCGTGCCTCAGACAAACACCCCCGGAGCAGGAATGCGGAGTCAGGGCTGTTTTCTCAATACAAACTGCACTGCTTCTTTCTCCCTCTTTGCTCCCAGAACCAGGTTAATGATACAGAACTCAATGTACAGCACAAATAAAACAGACAATTGGGGATACAAGCATCATAAAGTCAACCTGGTATATACTCTTAGTGAAATAAGTTGAATTCAAAGTTTCCTATAGTAGTTTTACCCTGTCTGGATGCCAGGCACCCACCCAAGCTCCTCTATCACTACACTACCACTCTGAGCTGGACAGGGAAGAGAAAATATATTAAAAGATTCATATGTTGAGATAAGTACAAGGATAGACTGCTATTCAGTTACCATCACAGGTAAAACAGATTCGACGTCTGGGGATAGTAATTGAATTTATTAGCAATCAGAATCAGAGCAGGATAATGAGAAGTAAGCAAAATTTAAAAATACCTTCCTGTCATCCCTCCCTCCTTCCCAGACTCTACCTCCTCCTGCCCCACAGGGCAGGGAACTGGAATGGCAGTTGTAGTCCATTCATCACATGTTGTTCCTGCTGCTGCTCAGGGAGAGGAGTCCTTCCCCTGCTCCACTCTGAGTCCATCCCATAGGGTAAAGTTCTTCAAAAACTGCTGCAAGTGGCTCCCTTTCCACAAGGTTTAGTCCTACAAGAACAGCCTACTCCAACTTGGAAATCCACAGGGTCACAAATCCTACCAGGGAACTTGCTCCAGTATGGGCTCCTTTCACCATGGGTCCAGAGGTCACTGCCACAAGCTTCCAGTGTGGGCTTCCCATAGGATCACAGCCTTCTTTGGTGTGAAGTCCTCTGCAGGCTGCAGGTCTGCAGGTGGATCCTTGCATCGCCATGGCCCTACAGAGGCTGCAGGGGCTGCACCTCAGGCTGCAGGGGAATCCTAGTTCTGGTACTTGGTGCACATCCTTCCCCTCCTGCTCACTCACGGGTGTCTGCAGAGTTTTCCTCTCACATATTCTCACTCCTCTCTTCTCTGAGCCCAGTTACATCTGTGTAATAATCCTTCCTTCTTAAATATCTTACAGAGTGTCCTAGGGTGACTTTATGATGCATGTATCCCCAACTGTCTCTTCTGTTTATGCTGCATTCCTTCTCCCAGACTGTGTTGTCTACAGACAGACAGCAGGAGACAGCTCTCCTTTGCTTTTCAGTTAGTTTTTAGCTAGCTAAGGCAGAGAAGTTCCCTGGACTGCAGCTATTTTTCCTTTTTCTTGGAACTTTTTAAACCTGTTCTGGACAGAAACACCCAGAAAACACAAGGAGCTCACACCTGTGGCCCACTGGGGCCCAGGACAGCATTTTCCAGCACCAGAGGGACTGGTAAGAGTCTGAGAGCTGAACTACAACCCACAACAAGGATTTTTCTCAATTTTGGTATCTCTCTTTAGAATGGCAAGAGGTTTTATTGTTTAATATTATTCAAGCTCTTTGCTTGCTGAATAAACAGTTTCTTTCCACTTTTCTCTAAGGAAATTTTTTTCCCAGACAAGTTAGGAGAGGGGCTGATTGAATTTGCTTTATAAGGGGACCCTATTCATAGGTTTCCTCCCAAATTCGCCCTAAACCAGGACACAGGCATTACTATCATTCTTGATTGGCTTGACCTTGTCTAATAGTGGGTTCATTCTGGAGCCAGCTGGCATTGTCTCTGTTGGACACAGAGAAACATTCTTGCAGCTTCCCTCAGAGGCCACCCCTATAGCTGCTCCCATTCCGATACCTGGCAAAGCAAACCCAATACATTTTCATTACTAAATACCGCAAGAAAGACTGCCTAAATGTGGAAACTGACAATGGTCAGAAAATAGATTTTTAGGCTTCAAGCAGTAGCTTGAGGCTGTGTCCCACTCTGGCCTGGGAAATCATTATTCATTAACAATTTATACCTGAAGAAAATATACATACTCTAGTTTATTTTGGAAAAACAGCATAGCCAGATAATATTTTTTTTTTTTTTTTAAATAGATCATACATCATTTCTTGTCACAGTTGCCTCACCAGATACCCAGATCTTTTGGATTGACACACCTTTCTGAAAGACTTCCATAAGAGTTTCCCCTAGTTTTCTGCGGGAGAAAAACATTGTTAGATGACTAACTTTTCCCCAAGGGTCTTATGTTTTTGATCCTTCTGACTTAGTCTTTGTTTCTAGTCTACCATGTAGAGCATGTCCAGAAAAGGTTCAGTTTTTATGGGCTGACCCAAGTCAGGACATGAGCCCCTGTGGTGTGACTGCAGGGTAGGCCAGTGAGAAAACTACTGCAGCCCCTCGCAGGCTTGGGGTATAGAGGTTGCAGACACATAGAGAGAGCTTGTCAGGCCCTGAGAAAGGGCTTTCTGATGCTAAGTGGGGATTTCTGAATCAGGAGGTGCCAGCATGCCCAAGAAAGATGAGCAGCTGTCTCCACGCACATCTCTGCTCTTGGCAAGCGGTGAGATCCAAAACCAGCACCTTACTGTGGACTGAGAGCAGTGTCACTTTCAGTCAAGGAACAGCTCGTTAAATTTATACTCACTATGACACTTCTTTTATGTTCACAATGCACACTACAATTGTTTTTGAATATTCATATGCAAAAATGAACTTTCTGCAAAGCATGTGGTAAAAGCAGTTGATCAGGTGGTTTCTTCACTACATACTCCTAAATCTATTTTTTCATTATCACCCAGAGCACACTGGCCTGAAAAAGTGAGGAAAAATAAAATTTGAAAAAATACTGTTTCTTAGCAGTAAAACCCATGAATAGCCCTTGGGATTAAATAAATGTATTGGGTAGCCTGGAGCAAACAGATAAACTTTATCTATTTTGGAATGCATATGATCAATAACAGAAAGTAAGAGATGTGAGTGATTCTCTTCTATTCACTAAACTTAATGTAAATTCTGCATTTCTGTCACAGCGAAATTCACATTTTCCTTGTCCAATCAGTTGGTATATCTGTAAACATGGGCCATCCATATCCTGATAATTAGTCTTTAGTTAACAGGTCATTCATCTTAATCTAGGAAAGTAGACTGAAGCAGGATTTCCTCCCAAGATAGCAACATGCCCTCCAATCTGAGACTAAATACAACTGTAAAAATCCTGACAATTTCTACAGGCTAACTGAAAGAAGAGAGGACTAGGATCAGAAGAACTGGCTTGTAAAATAACATTCATAAATTAAATTGGTTTTTAAAATGTTAGTTTTCAGAACCTATAAAACAAGTTTTTGCTTCACTTTTTCAAGTAACTTTTAATTTACTAGAATAAAAAACTTATAATATGTCATAATCAAACTCTACGGAGGTCTGTCAAAAGGTCTTATAAATAATTTATTCATTGTAAAATTTTCTGTGTTAAGTAGTTATGATTTCAGTGAACTGTCATTTTAATGAAAGAAACTTTTCAGAGCCTTCATTTGTTCTGGATTTTAGATCTCTCTATTATTTGAAGTAAATACAAGTGGGTTTTTTGCAATATCTTTCTCTGTGAGTCTGTCAATTATTTTGTGTTCTAAATCTAGTTTATTCTCTTGTGACAAATGCTCAAAATGTAAACATCATGCTGTTTTTGTAGGCAGATGGGGATTTGTGCTTGCTTCTTCATTTACAGATTCTCTAAAACATTCTAAAAATGAAAGTGGTAAATTCCTACCTAAAGTACTTCTCTCTCCATACTTTCAGCAAATTCTTCTTTCTTTTTGAAAATATTAGGGGGGAGATTTTACCGAACTTGAAATGTAAATTTATGTTTCTATTTTGTCTTTCTATTTGTCTATTTTGTCTTATTATTTTTCATTTCTTGACAATTTAAAAGGAAATATTGAATCAAGGGAAGTTCTTCCATGCAGCTTCTAATTTTCTTTGAAAAAGTAAGTAGTTACTCAGAGTTTTTTTCCCATACTACTGGTTACTAAACCTTCTGATCTAATTTTCTTCTAATTGTTAATATTCTTTTAGGTTGCTTTAACTACATGTGAATCCTAGAGAAAATCTTGAAATTCTTCAGGTCACTTAGGGAAATTGGTTTTTATTTTTACTTTAAGAGATGTCTTAACATTTTAAACTTTGTGACAAAAATACAAAAAAATATGTAGCACTTCAAGAAAATTAAATTCAATCTATCATATATGAAATTTCTCACCATAAAATGTGGTCTTCATTAACAACTTTATCAAATGGATTATCAGCAATTTCATTTTCAGTAACTCATGGTAAAGTTACTGTCAATAACTTTATTCACAGAACATTTTCTCAAGTACTTTTAAATTATTTATTCCATTCCACTTTAATTAGAATTTATTTGTTTTCTAATCAGCTGTAATCTGCCTTGATCCAGCAGTGGAAGTATCTTTTATGACTTGTATTTAGAATTGTATTTAGATTTCATATTGCAACTTTGCTCCCACTCTCTCATCTGCTCCCTTTTTTTATTTTTATTTTTAATTTTTTAATTTTTTTCCCCTCATTATTTTGTTTAGTTCTTTATATACCACATTCATTCCAGCTCTGGTCTCCTTATTTCCTTGTAAATCCCATCCAAAATCCATAAGTAAGACATGGTAATGATTTACTTTTGAATTTTTCAACCTTAATTTTATGAACATTGAATGTTAGTGTTTTTCTCTACAGCAGTTATAGTTCATCTGCTGCAGCACTACTTGGAAAAAAACATCCTCTGCAGCTGTCATTACATTACTGCTTCAAAACCAATATTTTTTGTCAGGCCTTTTTGTAAGGTCAGGTGATCTTATTTAATGAATGAGGATATGTAGGACACATTGCAGCTCTGCATATGTGGATGTCATTATGTCCTATTAACAATAGAAGACCAAAGCATGATGGGTCCTGCTAAAAATCAATGTTTTGTCAATAAGTAATGTGTCTGAAAACTGATTCCTTTCAGGAACTTAAAGTCTTTATTCAGGATTTCTGGATATCCTATCTCTTCAACACCTGGTGACAAGAAGGTATTTTGGTATAGGGAAAGATGAGTTCTAAAGATGTAAAAATATTGTAATTTTTTTCTTAAAAATTACAAAGCTTCATGGTTTTGCTGACTCTCCTTCTTTAGAGTACTATACTCTAGTGTACACTAGTACAGCATAGATCTGTGCAAATGTCCTGGGGTGACTTTATGATGCTGAATTGTATCCCCATTCATCTGTTTAGCCCATAAATAAGTTTTGCACCTTTAAAATTAGATCTGAGAATGAAGGGCAGGGAGAAGGAGAAGCGATGGAATGTCTGAGGCAGCTGTATTCAAAAACACAGAGATAAGAGTTTCAACTTTCTCTCTCACAGACTGTGTTGTCTTCAGCATGGACAGCAGGGGAGAGCTCTCCTTTACTTTTTAGTTAGTATTTTTTTAGCTAGCTGAGGCAGAGAAGTTCCCCGGACTGTGGCTTTTGTTTTTCTTGGAACTAATCAATCCTGCTCTTGACTGGAAACCCAGAAAACACTGGGAGCTCACACCTGTGGCCCACTGGGGCCCAGGACAGCATTTTCCAGCACCAGAGGGACTGGTAAGAGACTGAGCAAGCTGAGCTACAACCCATGACAAGGACTTTCTTTCTGAATTGGCCATCTCTTCAGAACAGTGGGAGGTTTTATTGTTTAATATTATTCAATTTTTAGCTTGTGAATATTTTTCTTGTTAAATAAACAGGTTTTTTTACACTTTCTTGAATGAGTAGAGGGAGGGAACACTTCAATCTGCTTTCTAGAGGGACCCCTTTGGGAGTTTCATCCCAAATTTGCCCTAAACCAGGACAGCAATTGACTTCTCTGCCTCAAGTAACTCATATCCCCATTATCAGACTTCCCAAACACTCTATACACCAAACTGTGTTTGAGGCACTTTGAGCTAAAATGCAGAGCTTTGTTTTGTCTGGAACCAGACTGTTACAGTGCTCCTGGGGAGTTTTCAGAACAAGGACTTTATTACTCAAATGGATTTCAAATTACTCTTTCCCCTCTACTCCAGTTTTGTGAGACCAGAGTAAGACAGGGGATCTGTTGAAATCAGTCCAGAGGAGAGACACTAAGTTGATCACCCCATTCCTCTTCTCTGCACTTGAAAACTCACCTTAGGATGATGAATTCTGCTCTGGGGTCTCCAGAACAAGAGAAATAAGGGCCAATTAGACTGGGTCTGAAGATGCATCACAAAAATTTTGAGTGTTATTCTAGAATCTTGCTTTGGAAATGATTATACTTTCTGTGTCCCTAGTGACATTTTCACTTGTGCAGCACATTCCACACAAAAATGTATATAAAGCTTTTCTTCAGTTTAGCAAAGAGACATGTAATTACTTCCCAAGATTAAATGTCTGGGGTTTTATTCTAAAAAAAAAAAAAAAAAAAGGTGGTGGTTCGATATTCCTCTTTGTGTCTAGAGACTAATTGGTAGTGGAAAACAGCCAAATATAAACAGTTTATTATATGTTTGTTTTGGCTTTTTCCTAAAAACCTTTTTGGGTTTAGTATAATTTACAGAAAACCCATTGTCCTATAAATATCACTGTTGTAACTACCCAACTGAGAGGAAAGGTTTAAAGCTTTTTAAAGGATTTAACTAACATGTCTTCAATTTCCCCACTTTAAAAGTCACATAATCTGTAACTCCTGAATGAGGCCTGAGTTAGCACTCAGTACATATACTCAATTAAGGACCACATGCAGTGTTTTTATCCATTATTCATATTTTATATGCTTGAAAAAACTCTGTTAGTGAGCAATCAGATGGGGCTTTTTGTGCAACAGTTGTTGCATATTCTTTCTCTATGTCTTTTTACAAGGTTCGCTCTTTCACAATCTGTTTTTGCGCATGCACAAACATAATTCATAACCTAAAAGTCACATTTTCCCAAGTGTCAAATACCATAAGGATAAGAATTTTAGAATTCCTTTTTCAACACTAACGTTTTTCGGTGCTATTAAAACTCAGCACTAACATGGCAGTCCGTACATCCCTATTTAATTTCAGTTTTCAGTGGTGATTAATAGGGATTCCTCAAGTGAATAAAAAATTCAGATTGGAGACACTTGTTTGTTTCTTTGCCAAGGCACTACCCCTTAAAGTAGACAATAATATATATAGTTAATGGATCAGGGGGAAAATGGAAAGCTATGTTAAGGATGTTAAGAGACGTTCCTGATGAACATTGCAAAACTGAAACCCACTATATTTTTCTTATTAATTTTCATTTTGAAGAAAAATAATTCATAGATTCCAAAGTCATTCAGGCCTTGCAAGATCTAAAGACAATAAATAGTAGTTTCAGATGGCATAATCAAATTATTTTGGAGTTTAAGTAAAAATATATTCAACCTTAAATGTGAAGGGCAATTTTCAGGAAAAAAAAATAAATATCTTCCTAACTGTGTGAATATGTGAGTTGTTTTCTTTATATGTGGTGATTGTTGCTTCAGTAAGAACTGTTTAAGAATGTAAAATCTGTCTGAACAGGTCCCCAGATAAATATTTTCTAATTATAATTCCTGGAGCACTGAAGAAAACTAATGTTTCTGAGTATTTATTGGCAAAATTTGAGCAAGAATTATTTAATCAGTGCTTTTTTTGTTTGGTTGTTTTCAATTGTAAAATTGATTTTCACATTTTCTTATATCATTCAGCAACAAATATGTAAGATTAGAATTTTCTCATAAGCTTTTACAGTGCTTAGCACAGCTTGAGCTCTTGTATCAATTGAATACTAAATTAAATAAAACTAATGCTTACTAAGAGCAACACTAATAATATTGTTACTAAAGTGCTAGGTTTGTGTGGTCCTGTCCTGATACTGAGCTACTCTCAGAGATGCTTCACTTAAGAAGAATCCTGCTGTCTTTCATTCTTGACAGGTACAAGCCAACTTTAAATAAAAAATTTGAAGAGTTTTGAGGATTTCCATATATTCCTGGTAGCTTTTCTTATTGAAAATATATATTTATTTGCACTGGGAAACCAGCTGTCAATGTAGACTACAGAAATTCAAACATCAGCTTAAATGCTTATTGTTTTTCTCAGCTAAACCCCTCTCACCGTGGAGGGCTCTGTACAAGTCCATCAGCCTTCAGGAACTGATTCAAAAGGTAATTTTAACTTCTTAATCTATTATAAAAATCCAAATTCTAGAAAGGTCTATCAGTTTCACAAAATAGAGAACAGGTGGGGAACAAGGGTAGTTCTCTGATAAAATTAATTGTTTTTATGAAATAATAAAAATAGTTAAATTTGCAGTTTCCACAGATGGCTAACATAGTCAACTTTTTTCCTTTTCATTAGACTGAGAAATATTTATTATTCAAGCCTAATTCAAAAGACTTACCTTCTCTGTGTTGCATTGGCCAGACACTATGTAAAGCCAAAGTACCATGATTTAGGGACATCCTTGTTTGCTTAAATTCCCACATCTTTCCAACTGAGCATCTCCTATCATTTGATTGAGCTGGAATTAAATGAATAAACAAGCCCTGAGTAAAAGTTAGGAGTAGTATTTATAACATAAGGTGACTCATTAATCTTGTGTATAGCAGAGCTGTATTACTAGGTGAGAAAAGCAAATGAAACTAATTCATAAGAAAAGCCATCAAGTGCAGCTACACTATCATAATACAGCTATGTAAATTGTGGTTCACCTACACACTTATTATAGAATGCAGTTTTGGTTTCTTAATTTTAAAAAGCATAGATGAACTAGAAAGACTTATTTTTCTAGGCAATAATGTTGATAAAATATAACTTAAATGTGTTTCAGTGAGTAAAACTTGAGAATCAGCTGAGTCTTTCTTCTGAGAAAAGCACTTGTGAGAGGTCTAAGACTACAGATTTACAAAAATACAATCATTATGTTTAAGTGAAGACCAGTTTCTCCCTGTTAGAACCAGTTGCAATCAAACAGAACTAAAAAGAGGTAAGTTCACAGAGACAGAAAGAGGTAGCTATTCACTGAGAGGTATATGACCTGTCTAATGGAGACGGTAGCATGAGCGCTTCATTACTTTTATTTCATCCTTAGCATGCATGTGGGGCAATGGGTTAGAGACAGTGCACTGGTTTGAGTAGATATTTGGTGTGACCCTCTGTGCATTCAGCCATCCAGCCTTTTGGCAGTGAGACAATGAAAATGAGGTGGAAAAGAAACTCTTAAGAAATTGCCTGACTCCTTACACTTATGGCATATTTCTTTTCAAAAATCATTTCATCATTAGAATATACTAACACCCAAATAATTATTTAACTATTATAACATGCTAGAAACTTTAACTACTATGTGCACTTGCTATATAACTTTGACTGTCACTAGTTTAACAGGTATCAGTTCTGCTACCACTTTTTGTTTTCCTATTCATTTCATCAGTCTTTGCAGATTAGTGGTGCCAACACATGGAATTTTAAATATACCATTTCCAGGCCAGAAACTGGTACAGATGGCTGAGCCACTTATAGAACCTATCCTACCATATCTGTATCCTACTGATAAATTAGTATGTGTGATGGTAATAAATGACAGTGAAGAGCATCGTATTTGAAAACTCATGGCAGAGTGGTGAAGTTCCCAGTTCCTGGCAGAAGGGAGATATAACCACCTATTATTGAAAAAGGAAAGTAGAAGGACCTAAGGAATTACAGACTGGTCAGTCTCACCCATCTGTTGATCGGTCTTGGTTTGAAAGACAGGTGTCTACTGAGGAAGGCAGGAACTTCCCTTGGAATAGAAAATGTAAACCCCCTCCTTCCAAATTATTATAATTTTGAAATTAAGGGGCTCTCAGGCAAAGACATGAGAATATCAATAACAGATCTTTGCTAGTATGTATAAATAAAAAACAAACCTACAACCTAATAGGAAAATTAAAATAAAATGCAGTAGAACAAAAAGCATTGGCAGAGTTGGAATACAACCTGTCACCCAGTCACAGTGTTGGTAGTACTGATTAAATGGTGGCTGCAGTCCTCCTGGAGTGACAGATGTGATTCTGTTGAAGCAGTGATCCTATAGAAGCATGTCGTTTTCCTCTGAAGGTCCAGTGGTGATGTAGATGGGTCTGGTCTTCCTCTGGGAATCCAGTGGAAAAAGGCTGTCGTGGTGTTCCAAATTTCAGATTATATCCAGGTGGGAGCTTGGGTGGATGCTCCACCTGCTGGGTGGAGTATCTCACTATGGGATGATGCAATTTTATCAGTCATGCAATGAGACTCAATGGCCCATTAACAGAAAATATCTCCTGGAGGGAGGATGGGTCATGGTGAAGAACACTGCCCCATCTGTTTTTAACAGCTGGCCCATTAACAGAAGATTCTCCCTGGAGTTATGAGGGATGAGTTATGGAAAAGATAAAGAATACTGCCCTGTCTGGTTTAACAGATGGCAATAGAATACATGCTTTTGGTTACATCTTGCATTGCAACTTAAGACATTAACCACCCCTTATTCTACTACCTTATGCTATCTGTGTCATACCCAAATTAGTAGCTTTTTTAAACTCTACTTTGTATATATGTACACAATGAAACTTTAAACACAGTTCTCATCTAAGATTAGGTTTCCCTGAGGAACACAACTGGTTTCTCCATCTTTCTGCATTACCCACCAAGTGTAAGCAGGTCCTTGAGCAAAACAAATCCCACAGATGTGTTTGCCTTGCCTGAGGTGAGGTTAATCCAAACAGTCTTTCCTAAAATACCTTTCATGTGTGCCACAGGGACTTTATCTCCATCCACTGTGTGCAAGGGTTCAGACTGGGCAGGACCAGCTTGGTTGAGGAACCCTTGGGTGCTGACCATCCAGGTGGCCTTTGCTAAGTTAATTTCCCAATTTCTGAAGGTCCTCCCACCAAATGCCTTCAGGGTAGTCTTTAGCAGTCCGTTGCACTGTTCAACTTTCCCGGCAGCTGGTGCATGATAAGGGATATGTGTCACCCTGTTCTTTTGCTATTCTTTCTAAGCCTTCTGATAGTTTACATATTTTGGAGTCAGATTCCCACACACTTTAGATAAACAATATTATTGTTGACATTTCCTCCTGGTAGGAGGGACAATTGATGGACATTTTCTCAGACCAGTGGAATTGAAAAGGTTGAACCTCTGTCCTAAAATGTGGTCCATTTTCAGAAATGTATTTAAAGTGAAGTGAAAAAAGTAAACTCCTCTTTCCCACTCTGACTTTGTTGTGTCTGTTTGCATCATTCTGTGACGGTAGAGAATCAGGATGTGATATATCCACTCCATGCTATGTTTCCTAGCCCAGATGATGATAAGGCTGTTCTTGAAATGG
>WEIU01007846.1:8162-38097 GCA_013389925.1 Aegithalos caudatus | reverse complement strand
AGTATGTGGAGGGATTTTTTCCAGTCAGTATAGAAGAGATGCTGCTCATTGATTTAACTCTCACAAGGAGAGTTGCCATTGGCCATAGCTCCTCATGGAGATTCCCAGACCTTCACAGTAACAATGAAAGAGAAATTCCTGAGACCTGGCCAGGTAAGGGCTGGCTCTGTCTTTGGGAGAAGAACATGGACCCCCAATGCTGTGTGAAACCTCAGCAACAATTCTGCCTCCTCCCTGGGCCTAAGCTCCAGAGTACCCAACTGCTTGGCCATCACCCTTGGCCCCACGGGAGCTCCTGGGAGGTGGATAAGCCTGATGGATCCCACCAATCCCAACGCATTTAGCAGGACAGTGACCATGGGCAGCGGCCCCTCTGCCAGGAGTCTCTGTCCTAGTGGCAGCAACACTGAGACCTTGGGCACCAGATCCTAAAAGAGATCAGATGCTGGAAAATGGATTTGGTACAAAATCCAGGAATTCAGTTAAATCTAAAGCCATCAGTTGGGGTACATTGTTCACTTCCATGAGACAGCCTGGAGAAACCATGGAGAAAAAGGTCCTGCCCCAGGGATGGAGCCATGCCCAGGAAGAGCACAGCAGGGAGCTGGGCTGAGTGTTCCCCATTCCCCTCAGCAGTGATCCCAGGGGACACCCCCATGCCTGGGCACCACCCCCATGTGTCAGGGTGGGCAGGACGGGCAGGGGTCCCCGGGCCCCGCACAGCACGTACCGTACTTAGCTGCCTTTGCTGCTGCTGCTGCCGACGGCACCCCTGGGGACAAGGGAGACACGGACCCTCAGCCACCACGGACACACAGAGCCGGGCCGTGGGGACAGGGCTCCTGGAACAGTCACCTGCCACGCCAGGGACACCTCCAACACCGGGTACCAAGCCAGGGACACCTCCAACACCGGGTACCAAGCCAGGGACACCTCCAACACCAGGCACTGCCCCTGCACCTGGAGGGAAGCAGAGTGATCAACTCCCCATATGGTCTGGCAGTCTCTTGGGCCCCAGCTTTGTGCCGTGCTCCTTACTTATCCAAAGCACCACCTCCTGGGATGCACCTGGGAATTTGATTCTCAGCTCCCTATACCCATCCAGGGCCTGACTACCCAGGATGTTGGCAACTCCCAAGGTTCCCAAGGCCTATGGCTGTACATCACAGCTTACCCAGAGCTGGCACGTTTTCCCTTAATGTGTGATTTGCTCCTTGCTTTTCCCCAAGGAATAGCCAGGGAGGGGAGCAGCAGAGACCTTCATCACTGGAGTATCCCTCATTAGGGAAGGACAGCCCAGCACAGACACCACGTCACCAGCCACCCCACTGGCACCTGGCAAACCCACTTGTCATGGAGACACCGCATGTGATGGGCATGCTCTGCCCCATGCCAGGCTGCTGCATCCCCGGGTGCCCCTCAGCCCTTCATCACTGCTGGAAAAGCTACTGGAGCCAGGACAGATGGCAGGGAGAGCACCCCAGAGGATGGGATTTGGGCTGCTGGGGCAGCTGTGCAGCCATACAGCCGCTGGCATGGGTGCACAGCTCTTCCCTGTCCCAAGGTCTGTCCGAGGCAGCAGGAACTCACCAAAAGCTCCTGCCTTCGCTGCTGCCTTTGCCGCTGCTGCCGGTCCTCCAACTGCCGGGACAGCGGGAGAGAGTCAGGATGTGGGATAAGGGAAGGAGACCCTCCCTGAGCCCCAGGGCAGAGCCCTCTCATCGCCTCACCTCCAACTCCTGGGACACCGCCGACGCCGACACCCGGTGCGACTCCCGGGATGCCACCAACCCCGGGCAAGACACCGGCTCCTGTTGCAGGGGACAGCCCGGTCAGCACGGGGACACAGCCAGCATTCCCGGGGCTGGGAGGGAGCGAAGGGAGCAGCTCTCTCCTGGGGGATGGGTGCTATTTGTGCCACAGAGGGCGACTCACCAAGTTTAGCTGCTGCCTTTGCTGCTGCTGCCTGTGCTCCGACCCCTGCAGAGGGACACGGGCACTGAGCCACTGAGGCCCTGAGATCATTCCCACCTCAGCTCCCCCACACCACAGGGACACTGGGGACCGGGCACTTCTGCCAGCATCTGTCCCCCTCTCCTGTGGGAGGTGCTGCTCCCCTCCAGGCTGTCCCTGCAGCCCCCAGACAGCCGGGTAGTGCCCAGCACCCATCCAGGGGCCAGCAAGGTGCCAGTCCCCACCCTGGGGCTGCGGGGTCGGAGTGTACCTGTGCCAGTGGGGTATCCTGCCTTTCCTGCCAGGAGGCCGGCTCCTATCCCGGCGGGCCTGAGGCCTACAATCACAACAGAGCGGCAGAGCCAGGTCAGGCACCAACAAGGGAAAGGACAAGGAGAGAGAGCAGCTCCCTTGGATATCTTCCCTCTGGCGCCAGAGGATGTGGGGGGATGCCAAAGCCAGCTCCTCCCCACTTGAGATCCCACTCCTGTCTGGAGCTGGAGTGGCTCAGGACAGATTAACAGCTCCCATGATGCCGGGAGAGGTGAGTTCCAGGGCTGGTCCACAGCCACCATGGGCAAGGCACGAGGTCCCCAAGGAAACCAGCTGGCCCTGGGAGCGGGATATCCCTCACACCACCCCGAGGGTCGGTAGCCACAAGGTCACAGTGGCAGCCAGTGGAGCCACAGGGAGAGAGAACACAAGCATTCACCATGGGACAACTTACCATTGGTGTAGGGCAGTCCATAGCCACCTGGGGACAAGAGGAGAGGAGAGAAGGGCGAGTTAGCACGTGGCTGCTGCTGGCCCTGTGCCCTCTGCCCCACGGAGTGGCCCCACTCTGCAGCACCAGCCAGGGGGCTTCATTGTGACAAGGAATCCTCTGAGATACAAACCCCTGTGGTGGAGCTGGGCCAGGAGATGCTGTTCTCCCTCACCTTGGAAGCAGTGACTGAAAGAGCCACCCCCTTCTGAGCCCAGGCCGAGGGCTATGGCGCCTGAAGCTGGTTCTGCAGGAGCCTCCCATGACCCTGTTCCAGCGAGGAGTCCCGTGGGAGCCCCGCAGCAAGAGCTGTACCCAGCTGGCTGCACCCCGGCCAGCTCCGAAGGAAAGGTTTTAATTGGAATCAGGGCTTGGGAGCCTCGGCTGAAACGTGACCTCGTTAGGAGGTCGGTGTGAAGGGATGGGGAGGGATTATGACCGGGAACATCGCGGCCAGGGAAACGTCTCCTCGCAAAAGAGGCGGATCCCAGCGCTGGGACTGGCGCGGGGATGCCCCTGACTCATCGGGGACCGCGGGCTTGCAGCCAGCAGCTCTCAGCCCCCGTCACTGCTGGCAGCAGCCCGAGGCCATGGGCTGCCACATTCCTGGGGGGGACACCTCGAGCTGCACGCAGGGCGGGGGTGCCTCCAGCAAGGGGGCCGTGGGCAGGGATGTGGCTGCCTGCAGCCAGGATGCAATTACTCATGGCACAGCATCTCCTCGAGCACTGGACACCATCCCCTCCCAGCAGCCAGCATGTGGGGACCAGATTTCCCCATGGTGTCCCACACCAGTACAGTGGTGCTGGCAGGCAGAGGCTCACAGTCAGCTGTGCCAGGTGTCCCCCACCTTGAGGGCCACCCTTGCCCATCCAGGGGCACCTTATCAGCAGCACCTCGCTCACCCTAAAGCTGGGAAAGGGGTGACACACATGGAGGTGACTCCAAGGACCAGTAAGTCCAAGCCTTGGGTCTCCAAGGGTTTTGCTGGGTCCAAGTCCAGCTCCCTACCATCCCCCAGCTGGATGGGCAGGCAGCCCCTGCCCTGGGGCTGTGCCCGTGGGAATGTTACCAGTACTGCCAGGGGCCTCAGGCTGGTGCCCACACTGGAAGGGCTCTGTACAGTCTGATGTCACCCAAGCACAGCTGGATACTGGGGAGTGGTCCCCATCCCTACAGCATCAGTGGGACCCTGACCTCAGCCACAGCTTCAGACTGAGCCTCCAGTGAGGTGGGTGGCCCCAGAGCCACCTCCTGAGTGGGGGCAGCACAGGAGGAAGTCATCTAAAGAGATGAGTTTCCACTGAAAATGTTATTTGTTCCACTGTCCCCTCATCTCCTCTCAACCTGGACCTACTGCAGCAGAGACAGTGCAGGGGACAGCCCACGTGTGGCAGCCCTGGAGCCACCTGCAGCACCAAGAGCCTCCACGGGCAGCACTTGCACTGTCCTTGCACTGCCAGCCCTCAGAGGTGACAAACTGGCATCCCCCAGCACCCCAGGAAGGTCTGGAGACACCCCCACTGTTCTGGTCCCTATCCTGGGGCTGGGACCCAGCTGGGGTGGAGCCAAGTCTCCTTGAGGATCCCAACTCTGCTCCACTGCAGGAAACCTGAGTGGGCCAGGGATCCCTGCCACTGTTTGTGGCCATGGGCCCTGCTGGGAGGAAGCCAGCAGAGCTGCTGGGGCTGGAGCAGGGCTGGGATGTGCTGGGCTGGCCTCCTCTCACCAAGGCTCTCCTGCCTCCAGCAGCTTGTTTGGGTGCAATGCCTGCGGATTTCCAATGCCCTCCCCAGCACCCCAGGGATGGTGGCCCTGCCCAGGTGTGGCTGCCCTCCTCCTCGGGATGCACTGGGGAGCAGTCAGGTGGCAGCATGGCCCCTGGAAGGCACAGAGCCTGCCACTGTCCCTCTGTGGGCACTGCTGCCCAGAGACAGGCAGACCTGGCACACGGCTGGGAGGGGAATGTGTCCAGAGCAGCCCAGGCTAGGAAAGGAGTGCTGAGCTCTCCCAGGCTGACCTGGGCTGGAGCTGAGCCCCATCCAGGTGGGCACTGGGGAGGGAGACCTGCCTGGAGCCTCCAGGTGGCCTCAGCTACAGCTCCTTGAGCCAGGACCCTGTCCCAGGTACATGCCCAGCCTGACCCCAGGAGCCACAGAAACCAGACTGGCCCTGCAAGGGCTGTTCCTTGTGCCAGCAGGAGCTGGCAGGGACATCCCAGGGTGGCCTGACCCAGAGCATGTCCTCAGAATGTGACCCTTCCTACCTTACAACAGCTGGAGAGAGGCACAGCATTGTCCACATGAGCTGGGGGCATCACCCCAGCAGCTGCCCATGGGGCTGCCACAGGCAGGGCACAGCAGAGCCCCTGGCTCTGTCCTGCTGTCCCAGGGCCAGCACAGGCTCTGCCAGGGCCGGGGGACCTGCGAGCACCGTGCCTCAGCCCCGGGGAACGGCGGGTCCTTCTCCTGACACTGCTGGGGATCCTTCACCCACAGTGAAGCCACTCTGCTGGCTGTGGAGCTTACCTGGGAGCTTAGGAGCTTTGATGGGATACCCCAGAGGGACACCGGGCTGCTGACCTCCAAAACCTCCCAGTCCTGCAAACCAACAGCAGACTCTCACCTGGAGCCCGCGCCACGGCTGCCACCAGTCCTGAAGGGAGGGGAGTGCCCCAGAGCACCCCAGCAGAGGAGAGTGGGGGGCTTGAGAAGCCCTGAGGCATCTTCTGGTGTGGGGAGACCATGGCTGTGAGGAACAGGCTTGGGAAGGAAGAGAAGGACAGGCAAGAGAGACGGCACACTCACCAGGGATTCCTCCAAAGGCTCCAGCTCCTAAAAGGAAACACCAAGACACCTGTGTAAGCCCTGGGCTGCTCCTGGAGGCCCAAATTAACTTAAGTGGATTCAGCTGTAGGTTGGCTTCACTGCCAAGTGCCCTGTAGGGCTGTGATCCCAAAGGATGGGCTGGGGTGCCAAGCTGGGGCCAGCCCTGAACCCAGCCCAGTGTTCCAAGGGGATTGAGGGGACCTACCTGGGGCTTTAGGCTTGACTCCAGCTCCAGTAGGGACTCCAGGCAGCACCCCTACACCAGGGAAGCGAACACCTGGAGCAGAGACCAGAGGGGTGAGCTGGGGCCTTGGGATGTCACTGGTACCCAAAACCCCCACACCCAGCTTCCAAATCCCTGTCACCCATCTCTGGTCACCCAGGGCACCCTCATCCTAGGGGGCCTGCTCGGACCATCCTGTGCCAGCCTTGCTCCAGGCCTGGAGCTGCCTGTGGAACAGACTGGGAGCCTGCAGGGAACAAGAAGGTTCCCACTGGTGACAGCAAAGCCCCAGTCAGGCCTGGGAAGTGCTCTCTGCCCTGGTGATGCTCAGTGGCCTGGGGCCAGACAGGGCTCTCCAGCCCTCCAGCGGCAGCAGACAGTGTTTTGGCCTTGCAGTCGTTTGGGTTGGATTTTTGGGTTTTGAGTTTCGAGTTTCCTTTTGGTTTGGGGTTCTTTTTCCCCTCTTACAAATGTCTTTCATTACGACTCAAGCGTATTCAGACATGGAAAAGACATTCCTGACCAGCAACACACTTCGGACAGTGTCGAAACATCTTGTTTTCACAAGTTTTCCTCCCCCAAATTACTTTGCACTGAGGAATTCCTCTCTCCCGCCGCCTCCTCCCCCTCCTTCCCACGCCTCCAGCCCTGGTGGCTGTGCCAGCTCCTCTCCTAGTGCTGGTGCTGCATGCTCCCGCCAAGCTTGGCACGGGAAGGAGGTGTCAGGTCCCCCCATGCCTTTGGCACGGTGGAAATGTCACTGTGACCTCAGCCAAGAGGTTTGGAAGCTGCAGGGAGCAGCAGGAGGCAGGCGGGCAGCAGGGCAGAGTGCTCTCCCCACGTGGAGGGGGGCTGGCACTGGGCGGGGACCCCTTGGAGGTTGGGGTGTTGATGGTGGGGTGAGGACCCCTTTGGAGGTTGGGGTGCTGCTGGCACTGATAGGGATCCCTTGGAGGCTGGGGTGCTGACAGTGGGGTGGGCACCGCCCCAGCTCACCTGCGCCGGGGAGCACGCCGCCCGGAAAAGCTCCAGGAATCCCAGCACCTGCAGGCAAAAGAAATTCAGTGATGAGGGGGCGGATGGAGTCGCTCCCCGCCCCGGCCCCGACTCCGGGGCCGTCACCTACCTGGTATTTTAGGGGGTTTCCCTGCCGCGCCAAGGCCGGGCTGCACCGCGCCCGGTACCACGGCACCTGCGGGCAGCAGAGACCCCTGAGCCCCGGCCCGGCTCCTGCCCACCCCAGGGACAGCTCTGCCCCAGGCTTGGCTCTGCTGGGATCCAGGGGTATTTCCTACCTGTGGAGACCCCAAGGCCACCGGGACCACCAATTCCACCCACGCCTCCAATGCCAGCACCTGGGGGCATTGGGAAGAGGGGTGTACCAGGGGGAGGTGCCACCGCCGGGCTGCGGCGGGCCGGAACGGTGCAAGAGAAGGGACAAGCTCAGGAAGGCTCTTGGGGTATGAAGGGGACACCCTGAGGCAGCCCCAGGGGTGGGTTCCCCATACTGGGCACAGGGAGCAGGCAGCTCTGTGGTCTCTCTGTGGGGGTTCAGGTTTGGCCAATTCCCCGCACCTGGATCCCTCCAAGTCACTGGGGAGCCCAGTGGGAGCATCAGCTCCTGCCTGCAGGCCCGGCTCCAGGAGAAATCTGCCCCAGCCCAGACTCCCAGGGGACACCGGAGTCGCCTTGCCCGGACCCCCCAGCACTCACCAGCTTTTGCAGCAGCCTTGAGCGCCGCGGCCGAGGCGGCTCCCGGGAACACCCCGCCGGGAAAGCCGGCTCCGGGGAACAGACCCGCAGCACCTGTGGGGAGAACAACCAGCATCAGCACCCCTAAAAACCGCTGCCAAGAGGGTGTCCTGCCCTCGCGGTGGGCACAGGGCTGGGGAGCTCTGGGGGCTGCGTGGCAGTGCCAGGGCTGGCGTTAGGCTGGGCGAGGCGGTGTTAGCAGGCACTTCCCTGTCCTACATCCCCCAAATTCCTGCTCCCATCCGCATCCCACCCGACACACACAACACCTGACAGCCCTGCAGTGGGTGCTGACACCCCTGGAGGCCCTGGCTGACCACCTGCGGGCACTGTCCCTCTGCTGCTGGCCCTGCGGGGACCCCAGGTGCCTCCTCTCCTGCAGGGTCACCCCCTTGTGGTTGATGTCATCATGCTGGGGGACCTCAGGGATGCCTGTTGGGTGGCTGCAGTCCCTCAGCTCTGGGAAGGGCACCCAGCCCAGATGGGACCCACCCAGCACGCTCCGGAGAGCTGTGGAGGTGGGGACAAGGGATGTGCCGTCCCCAAGGCGGGTCTCTGGGGACATCGCCCCGGGGACGGCCCGGAGCAGGGGGGGACAGTGATCAGTGCTCACCTGGCTGCAGGCCAAGGGGGCCGAGTCCCCCAAGTCCTCCGACCCCTAGAAAGAGAAGGGGGGTGAGGTGGGGGGTGGCCAGGCCCAGAGGGACAGAGGAGTCCCTGTGGCACCGTGGAGAAGGGAGAACAGCCCAGGGACGGGCACAGGGACGGGTGACAAATGTCCTCGCCGACACTCGGGTCCTCCATCCCGTCCCTCCTGCCTCACCCACCCCCCACCCTGCCGGCCCACAAGGGGACGGAACCAAAATGTTTATGGCTGAGGAATGAGTCCCTGGGTCTCCGGCCAGCGCTGCCTTCCAACATCTGGGGCTCATCAGCCCTCGCTCCCTCCAGGCGCAAATTCCAGTGCCGCTGGCTCCGGGCGCGGACACCGCTCCGGCTGGGCCTTCGCGGCCGCCCCGCGTTTGGTTTTAATTACGCCGAAATAAAGGGCCTTGTTTTTCTTTCCACGAGCTGAAATCTGAGCAAACGGAGGCTGCCGGCCCCCGCCTCGGGCTGCGGCTCCCACTGCGCAGCCGGGCCGGCTCCGGGGGCCGGGGGTGCGGGGTGCCCCTGCCCTGGGCACTGCGGGCACCCCTGGGGTGGGCACGGAGGGGACCCCAGGGTCTGCCTGAAGCAGCATCTCTCCATGGGGATCAACAGGCACCGGGCAGAGAGTGCCAGGACAAGGGGGAATGGTTTGAACCAAAAGAGGAGAGATTTAGACCTGATGTTAGGAGGAAATTCTCTGCCCTGGAGGTGGGCAGGCCCTGGCACAGGGTGCCCAGAGCAGCTGTGGCTGCCCCTGGATCCCTGGCAGTGCCCAAGGCCAGCTTGGACATTGGGGCTTGGAGCAGCCTGGGACAGTGGGAGGTGTCCCTGCCCATGGCAGGGATAGGCAGTGGAGGAGTTCTAAGGTCCCTTCCAACTCATGCCATTCTATGGTTCCATGATTTCCCTTGGCCCCAGATGTTGCACATTCAGTCCCTGCTGCCCTGGGCTCTGTGCCCTCCAGCTGTGCCTTCTCCAGCTGTACATCCTCCTGCCAGCATCTCCCCTCTCTCCTGGTGATGTCCCCTCTCCCCAGCATTCCTAGGCCAGGCAAAGCCCAGCGTGGGCTGCAGGAGCCTCAGCAAAAGCTGCTTGGCCCCGATGGCAGGCAGGTGGAGGTGCTGCCAGCTTCCCACTGGGACGCTGGCTCCTGGCTTTGCACCTCCTCCAGCAGCTCTGGCGCAGCTTTACAGGCAGAAAGCACCCCCAAAGGGTGATTTGGGGGGGCTGGGGGCAGAGGGCAGCGCCGAAGCAGGGTGTGGGAGGGAGGGTCCTGGAGGCTGTGGCGGGATTAGTGTGGCAGGGCAGGGCTGGTGTGCCTTGGCCACGGGGGAGCAGCACAAGGGTGGCAGTGCTTGGGAAATGTCCCGGCCACCGGCATACCTGGAGGTGCTGGGAGGCAGGGAAAGGCCTCTTACCTGGTTTAGGAGGTTTTCCTGCAGCCCCGAGTCCTAGGGGAGAGTGAGCGGAGGGGGAGAGGTCAGAGCCGTCCTCCCTCCGAGCATCCCCGGGCAGGGGGACGCGTGGGACAGGGCCAGCCTCGTGGCACACCCCTGCCCAAACAAGGCACATCTGCCTCTCCCCAGCCCAGCACAGCCTGGCAGAGGGTCCCAGCACTCACCTGCTCCCAAACCTCCAACTCCAGCACCTGCGAGCAAGGGCACAGTCTGAGCACTGCCCCAGGGATCAGCCAGCACCCACCCAGGTCCCAGGGGTCTCTGGGGACATCCCTGGGGAGGTGGGGAGGGTCACACGGGTGTCAGGGCATGGGCCATCCCCCCTGGGATGTCTCCAGGATTTTGGCTGAAGCTCTGGGGACAGGATGTGACCTCTGAGCACCTCCTGTGGCCAGGATTGGGCAGGGTGTAGATGCCAGCCCTGGGCTATGGGCCTTGCAGTGTAAGCCTGGCACTGCCACCCAGTCGTGTCCCCACGCCACGGGGCTGATGCTGAGTCCATGCTGAGCAGGCAGACAGGGTGTCCCCATGTCACCTGATCCTGGCTGGCAGGTCCCCAGCCTTTCATGATGTCTCAAAGGCATTGAAGCACCCCCCAGGCACCTGCCCATCCTTGCAGACAGGGTGATGCCTCTTCCCAATGGGGCCTGGGCCCCCCTTACCTGGGAAAAAGCCTCCTCCTGGGACTCCCCCTCCCGGGATAGCACCAGGAACCCCTGCAATAGAAGAGACCCTTGTTATATTCACTCCCAGAGGGCCAAGGGAGGGGGGTGGGGGCTCTCCCTGGTTCCCCTACTGCTCCCTGCAGAGGAGTTGGGATGTGGAGATGGAGGGCAGGTCCCTGCCTTCCCTTGCATCCCTGTTTGCCTGGGGTGACAGTGGTGACAGGCCTCAGAGGGGTCCCAGCTGGCACCCAAGGGCGGCACCTCGGTGGAAGTGTCAGCAGGACCTGGCCGTGCATGGGAAGGAGGGAGGGACAAGGTGCTGGCTGCTGTCCAGCTCTGCTTCCCAGTTCCTGTCCCTCCCACAGCCGGGGCTGTCTCCACCACCTCCAGCTTCACGTGCCTCTGGGGGTGGGTCCAGGCACAGCCACTGACGTGGGGCTTCCCCGTCCATCCCCACAGTCCCTGCTGCTCCCAGCCACCCCTGAGCACCCTCTGGGGCTGCCCCAAGGATCCTTGGATGTGTCCTGCCTGCTGAGGCACCAATGGGAAGAGCCAGCTCAGCCCAGTGGGACTGGGGGGATGGACTGGGGGGACACTGCTGAGACCCATGGAGCCCCCCGTGTGTCCCTCTTCCTGTTCCTGTGACACTGAGGTCACCACCCAGGTGCCAGCGCTTTCCAGGGTACCTCAGCTCGTGCTCAGAGGCCACCACAAGGTGTTTTAGCCAGTTTGGGTGCTGGCAGGGACACATCTGCTGCAGGCCACCAGGCTGCCACCCCTGGCTGGCTCCCCGGCTCCACCAGGGCCATGGGTGGGCTGGGGACACGAGAGGGCTGCAGTGCAGAGGGGAGGTCCTCTTCTGGCAGTGGGAGAGGGGTTGTGGTGAGGTTTGCAGGACAGAGCCAGGCAGGGGGGCTGCCAGGAGGGTGTGGGGGGCTGCTGTGGCCACAGTCCCCACGGGAAGCTGCAGCCAGCCCTGCTGCCTGCGCTGCCACAGAGGGTGGACTTCAGGGGCCACGGGCACTGGGGACCCAGTGGGGCTGCTGTGGCCTCCCCAGCAGCCTGGGACAGGGGTGCATGCAGTGGCACAGCCCTGGCAGCACCACCACGGCTGGGCAACGCCCAGGGGCTGGGCAGGGCAGTGCCAGCACCCAGGGGGGACAGGCAGGTGGCAGGGCTGGCAGCTGGCAGGGCTGGCACACCCTGGTAGAACACACTGTGCTGCACATCTCCATCGCAGATGTGGGGCAGACTGGGGGGCATCCCCCGCACTGTGCCCCACCAGCAGCAGGGATGAGGGTATCCTGGGCCCTGCTCACGTGCCCCTTCCATCCTGGGCACCTGGCAGAGATGCCCAGTCCTCCACAGGGATGCACCGGGATCTCAGGACACCCCCGGGTGTGACAGGGGAAGGACAGGACATCCCTGGGGATGCAGGGGGAGGAGCCATGCCAGGACCCATCACACAGCCCCAGAGGGTGGGCGCCAGGCCTGTGACTCCTAAATCCCATCCCGAGGTCCCAGCAGTGTCACTTGGACAGGAGGGGACACGTGCTCAGCCCTCTGGCCCAGCCCGGACCCCAGCCAGGGGGTGACAGAACTGCTCCTTTCCCAGCCAGGGGGTGACAGAACTGCTCCTTTCCCGGCCAGGGGGTGACAGAACTGCTCCTTTCCCGGCCAGGGGGTGACAGAACTGCTCCTTTTCCCGGCCAGGGGCTGACAGAACTGCTCCTTTTCCCGTCCAGGGGTGACAGAACTGCTCCTTTCCCCGGCACATTCCCCACCCACATCACCCCCAGCCTGGATAAACACAACTCCAACTCCTGCCTTTTTCCAAACAAACTCGAAGCGTCCGACACTGCCAGCTCTCTCTCCCAGCCCTGCTGCCGCTGGGAGCCAGGGACACCCGTGGCACAGCCAGGGACTGTCCCCACCCACGAGGGGATGCTCAGCCCCCATCATACTCCCCAGCCTCAGCCCCCCAAAAGCAGGCAGGATCCCTGGGACTGGGGTAACAGTAGGAGACCTGGGCTGACCTCCCCTACCCCTCTGTCACCCTGTGCCAGTGCTGCCTGATGGAAATTCCCAAAGAAGCTGGGACAAGGATTTCTCACAGCATCCCTCCAGTGTGGGGACCACAGAAATATCGAGGTGTGACCTGCCCACAGCTACAGCTGCCAAACTCAGCCCTTTGTCATCATCACCACTGTCCTGGGGCGCTGGGGGTCCCACCAGGAGGGTCCCACTGTGGTGACACTGTCACTGCTTCCTCCCCAGGCACCATCCCAGAGACAGGGCTCTGTGCCTAGACACACCTGGGGGTTGCAGAGGCTGTGCTGGTCTATCTGCTGTCTCCTTGCCCAGATCAAGCGTGAGAGGAGGGCAGGACAGCAAGGCCTGGCAGGGGATGGCATGGCCCAGAGGCAGTGGGATGAGTGGCTGGGTGGTAGTGCCAAATGGCTTTGGGGGGACAAACCTTTCTCTCAGGAGCTCTTCCTGACCAGGCCTGCTGCCAGGCACAGCCAGATCTGCACTGCCCTGGATGCTCCTGTGCCTGCTGCTCCCCCAGGACCCAGCTCAGGCTGTTCCCTGCTGCAGGCACTGCCAGGGGGTCTCTCCAGACCCCCACCCGCAGCACTTCTAGTCCCTCCCCCTCCCCCCCGGCAGCACCACTGAGCACAGGTGTTGGTGACAGCCCACACACTGGTGACACTACTGGGCTCTGGCCATGGCTCTTTGGCCATGTCTGTCCTTGCCCACCCTCAGGGCCAGCAGCTCCCAGCCCAGTTTGGGGTCTATGTGCTCCCATTTGTCCTCTCCACCCATTCCCTTGGCACATCAGAGAAGGGGAGACTGAGTCAGCAGCTTCCCAGTGCTGAAGGAGCTCTGTGCTGCCTCTGCTCTGAGCCTGCCAGGACCCTGGGAAGGGGATTTTCCTGGGCTCCCAGCCTGTCTCCTGGGCTGGGCTGGCCGTGAGCCTGCATCCCACCCCAGGGATGGTTTCTCAATCCAGGGGCCAGAGAATTTGCAGCCACTTGTGCAGCCCCAGCTGTGTCAGGGTGTGAGCCACAGAGGTGCTCAGGATCTGGTGTGGAGTCTCCTTGTTTACGGGAATGGGACGTTTTCCCCCCACAGCTCCATCCACAGGTGTGGATATCCACGCTCTTCTGCTGCCAGAGCTGCTTCCGATCCCATTTGGATCAGCTGCACCATTTCTATCTGCACCACTGCTTGCAGCTCCCTTCACAAGCCAGAAATGTGGAGGATTTCTCTATTCCGTAGGTTTTGAGAGAAAGACCAGGATGGAGAATCCACCACGGGACACCCTCACACCTCGTCCCCACTCTGCGCCCATGGGCTCCCGCTCCCGGAGGAGCCTCAGTGAAACCACCAACATTTCCCCTCTTCCCTCATCCTGCTGTTTTCTTTTTCTTGGGAGAAAGTTATGGAAACATTCAGTCTCCAAGCGGCTTTGAAGCTGTGCTGCATCCCGGGCCGAGCTCTCTGGTAGCAGCTCGGGGGAGCGGGGGGGCTGCTGGCTCCTCTCCAGCCCCCCTGAAGCTCCAGCTTTCATCTCCGACCGCTGGCGGACGAGCTGCACCCTGCCAGTCCTGAGGGGAGGGAGCAGCCCCAGCGGGCCAGGCTCCAGCTGGGAAGGGGAGATGCCATCCCAGCCCCACCCTGGGCACTCTGGGTGTCCTCAGAGGGTCCTCACAGCCCCGGGCTGGGTGCCAGCACACCTGGTGCCTGCCCCTCTGCACCCAGCTGAGCTGCTCCCCATAGGCCCAGAGCCTGAAGGGCTGGGACCTCCCTCTTGTCCCTCCTGGGGGTGTCACTTCTGGGGGATCCCCTGTGCTCCACACAGGAAGCACTGAGGGGTGGATGGGAGTATTGAGGGTTGGATGTCCTGCTCCAGATGCTGGGACAGGCTGCACTTGGTACCTTCAGGGAATCACGGCACCTTCCCCCTGCAGTGACCTCTGTCCAGCTGTGCAGGTTCCCATGGTGCCAGCACAGCTCTGCTCCCCAGGGACAGATCCCCAGGGGCTGATCCTGATCTGCTGCTGGGAGTTTCCTGAGTGCTCTGGTGACAGGCACTGCTCTGAGGTGATGGTCTGGGTATAAACCCCTCAGCCCTGGGATGTTTCAGGGTTCCCACTCCTGCCAGGCTGATTTGGAGCTGTACTGGCAGCCGGTGCTGGAGGACATGGCCCTGACCCTCTCCAGCACCCCTGGGATCCCCCTTCACTGTGCCACCATGACTCTGTCCCAGCTCTGTCCCCAAGGGCTGGCGTGCCAGGAGCAGGGGTGAGACACCAGGCTGCAGAGACACTGCCCTGTCCTCCATGGGGGAACCTTCTCCTGTGTCCCACCAGCACTGGGACCATCTCCAGGGTCAGGTCTCCTCCTCTGTGAGCTGCTTCCCAATCTAGCCAACACCCCTGGGGACCGAGCTGGGGTCTGGAGTGGGGCCAAGAGTCCTGAGCTACTCAGGAACTTCTGCAGGGTCTCCGAGGTCCAAAGTCCTACAGAGGCTGTCCCAGCTGGCCATGGCTTGAAGGATCAGAGCAAAGCCAGCCTGGATCAGCAAGCCACATTTCTCTCACCACCAGAGATGGACAGTGCCCGGGGCAGAGCACATCCCATCCAGTCCCCTGGGCAGGATCAGGCACTGACAGCAGCTCAGACTTCCCAGGCAGCTCCCAGCTCTGGGGTCCCCTGGTGCAGCCAGGGCCACCCAGCCCGAGGTTGGGGTCCCGTGAGCTGCATGATGGAGCTGTGCCCTTGGTGACAGGTGGCTCAGCTTGTGGCTGCCCTTGTGCCCACCCAGCCCTGGCACTGCCCACTGTATCCTGCCCTCTCTCCTCCTCTGGTCCTCAATCCTCTCTTCCAACCAGCCCCACATGACAGCCCCGGCACCGGCCCCATGGCTGATGGTGGCCCTGCCCATCACACGCTCTCCTTGGCACAACCACCTGGCTCTCCAGAGGTGATTGTCCCCTCCCTAGAGATGCTGTCGCTTCCTCAAAGCCCTCTGCCCAGTTTGGCCACTGCAGTGGGGGCTCTGAATCTGTGCTCAGCTGCTCTCCCCACCTGGGTGGGAGCTCAGCTCCCAGTCTGACCCTGAGGCAGGGGCTGGTCACCGGGCAGGCATCAGCTGCACTGCTGGGCTGTGTCACTCAAATAGGACACAGATCTTGCACTGCTGGGCTGTGTCACACAAGTGGGACACAGACCCCTGCACTGCTGGGCTGTGTCACATGGCTTGGACACAGACCCCTGCGCTGGCTGGGCTGTGTCACACAGCTGGGACACAGACCCCTGCTCTGGCTGTGTCACACGGCTGGGACACAGACCCCTGCTCTGGCTCTGTCACACGGCTGGGACACAGACCCCTGCTCTGGCTGTGTCACACGGCTGGGACACAGACCCCTGCTCTGGCTGTCACCTCCCCGCCCCGGCCGTGTGTGCCGCACCTGCGTGTGCGTGGGCTGGGCTGTCACACGGCGCCGGGACCGCGCGGGGACAGGGACCCGACGCTGGTGGCACAGGGGCGGTGAGGGCGGTGTGAGGGCCCCCGGCATCCCCAGGCTGCCGTTCGGGTGGGTCGCGCCGCTCCGCAGCTGCAGCAGCCCCGGGGCTGTCACGGCCACACACTGAGCAGCAGCTCGCACACAGCGACTGCGGGACGCTGCCAGCCACCCACAGCCCTCAGCTCCCGCTGCCATCGCACCGCGGGGTGACAGCTGCCACCTCCCCCAGTCCCTCGCACTTCTAAGTCCCATGGGAGTTTGGTAGCCAGACCTAGTGTCCTGTCTGCGTGTCCCTGAGCCTTTCGTGCCTCCAAGCCTCTCATATTACTTAGCCTCTTATGCCCCCAAACCTCTCATGTCCCCAAGCCCCTCATGTCCCCAAACCTCTGGTGTCCCCAAGCCTCTCATCAGGACTCCGCTCGCAGCCTCCCCCCTGACAAGTGCTTGTTCCAGCGGTGCCGTTAGCGACTGCCCCGTGTCACCTCCCTCGGTGACATCCCATCCCACCCGGGCGTGGCACAATCCACCCGTCGGTTTGGGGAGCGAAGAGCCCTCGGCGGAGGTGGCACCCGGGTGCCTGCCCACCCACCCTCGGGGATGTCCCCAAGGCAGGGCAGGGCGGGTGACTGTCCGTGCTCGGGGATGGACGAGGGGTTGCCGAGAGAGGCAGGCGAGGGGTTGCCCGGAGGGTGGGGGTGTCTCAACCCCGGAGGGTCTCCGCAGGACCGGAGCGCTGGCCGGGGTACGGGAAGGAGCCTTTCGTTCCTTACCTCCTTGCTGAGTAGCCGGGAGGATGGAGAGGAGGAGGAGGACTCCGGGGAGGAGGGGTGCAGCTGCCTGCCTTGCCATGTCTTGAAGCAATGCCCCCGTGCTCCCGCGGGCTGTGTGTTTTATCCCAGAGCTGCTTAATTGTTGCTCCCAAGGATGCGAGGGGAAGGGGAGGGGGGTGAGGAGGGAGGGGAAAAGGGGAGGGAGAGGGGGGGAGAGGCACAGGACACTACGTCATGAGGAAAGGCCAAACACACGAGCCTCTCCCGCCGGTTGGGCTGGCTGCTCGGGGAGGGTTTTTTTTCCTTTCCCCCCTTTTTCCTTTTTTTTTTTTTTTTTTTTTTTTTTTTTTTTTTTTTTTTTTTTTTNNNTTTTTAATTCCTCGCTGCTCTCTCCAAGCCGGAGCGTCTCTGCCAAAAAAGCTGGAAGAGGGGGGGAGTTGCCAAGGCAGGCGGTGGGGGAGGACGGGGGGACTGCGCCCCCCGGCATGGGGAGCACGGGGATTAGGGTGATGGATGTGTCGCATCGCGACTAGCACTGAGTGGTCTAGCATCCCGGGTGACACCGGGGGTTTCGCACCCCAGTGGCATCGGCCCAAATGGGGAGTGGGGGTCAGGTGGGGATCGGCGGCGTGAAGGGACCGGAGTGTCCGGGGGTGCAGGCGGGAATTCGGGGGATGTCGCTCCAGCCGCGGGGCGGGGGGGAAGGGAACGGCCCCATGCCCGGTACCATGCCCGGTGCACCGAGTCCGGATCCCGGGGTCAATGCCCGGTGCCCTGATCCCGGTGCCAGGTAGCGGTGCCCGGATCCTGGTACCGGTGCCCAATGCCCACGTCCCTGTGCCAGTGTCCCGATGCCAGTGCCGGTGCCGGATCCCGGTGCCGATCCCGGTGCCGATCCCGGTGTCCGCCGGCCGTGGCCGTTAGGTGGCGGGCGTGGGGTGTGCGCCGCCGGCAGGACAGGAAAACCGGGCATTTTGGAGGAAAAAGTGCTGCCGGGCCCCGGGGGTCCCCTCCCGGCCAGGGGTGCTCTGGGGACACGCAGCGCCCGCTCCGGCCGGGGCTCGTGATGGACACGCGGCCCCCGCGACCCCCAGAGCCCGGGATGAGGGGGGTCTGGCAGCTGAGCTGCTTCCAGCCCCTTCGGGGGCTCCGGGTTCATCAGCTCCGAGCTCAAACCCGGGCCCTGCATGTTCCCACTGAACTCCTCATCCCCCTTTTCAGGGGGTGTCTCTGGACAGGGCTTAGGGAGCAGCTGGGGCGGCCATGAGTTAAATGGTGGCATCAGTCACAGGATCATGGAATGGTTTGAGTTGGAAGAGACCTTCAACATCCCGTTCAACCCCCCTGCCACAGGCAGGGACACCTGCTGTCCCAGGTTGCCCCAAGCCCCATCCAACCTCGCCTGGGACACTTCCAGGCATCCAGGGACAGTCACAGCTTCTCTGGGCACCCTGTGCCAGGGCCTCCCCACCCTCACAGGGAAGAATTTTTCCAACATCCACTCCCTCACACCCCTCTGTCAATATGAAGCCATTCCCTTATCCTGTCCCTCCATCCCTTGTCCCAAGTCCCTCTCCAGCCCTCTTGGAGCCCCTTTAGGCCCTGGAATGGGCTCTGAGGTCTCCCTGGAGCCTTCTCCAGCTCTCCCACCCTTGCTCCAGAGCAGGGGGGCTCCAGCCCTTGGAGAATCTCTGTGGACTCCTTTGGACTTACTCCAGCAGGTCCATGTCCTTATGCTGGGGACCCCAGAAGTGGATAGAACACTGCAGGCGGGCCAGAGTAGAAGGGGAGAAATGTGTGGATGTGAATGAAAACCTGCTATGTGGATGAAGGGCAAGGAATGCAAAATCACCCTCTCCACTGCAGGTCCAGGGCTGCCCTTTCTCCAAGGCTTGGAGATGCTGCTCACCTCAGTACCTGACTCCCTGTGACCCCAATGTGCTGGGAGTGGGAGCACGTGCACGGAAATGCCGTGTCTGCACCCCCTTCCCGCAGGGCTCCCTGTCATCATTCTCCCCATTCCCCGCGCTCCTTCCACCGCTGCGGAAATTGGCAGCCAATTATCAGCAAATCCACCCGGTTCCTCTCCGGCTGCGCGAGGTGCGAAGGCCCGACCTGGCCGCCCACTTAAAGAAGTGTGAGCTCAATCCACGCTCAGGACCGGCCCTCCGGAGCCTGCCTGTCTGGCTTATCTCAGCTCCCACTCTATTTTAGGGAAAGTGCTGATGGCTACGGCCGCAGGAATTCCGGGAGGTGGAAATTACGGAGCTCTTTGCCCTCCACACCCGGCGCTGGGACACGCCAAGGAGATGGGGAGGGGGGGCTGTGCATGAGCCCCTCGGTGGGCTCTGCATGGAGGAGGATTTTCTATTCACCTGCACAGGGCACAGGGCTGGGGACACGGGGCACGGGAGAGGGGACGAGCATCGGCAGGGACAGCGCAGCCGGGCTGGCCCCGTCCGTCCGTCCGTCCCGCTGGCGTTGCCAGGTGATGTAATGCTTGAGCGAAAACACACGCGGTCGTTAAACACGAGCTCCCCGCTCCAAGAGGAGCGACGCGGGAGCAGAGGGATGCGGAGACCGGCAGCTTTGCAGCGGCTCCAGCAGCCTCGGGGCTGTGATGTGGCCCGCGGGATGCAGCCCCCGGGCGGGGCAGGCCGGGTGATGCATCCTCGATTCAAGCGTCTGCAAAACATGCAGAGAGCAGGGCTGGGAAAGTGGCCTCGCTGGGAATCAGAACTGGGGCAGCTGGCCGGCTCCGAGCAGCTCCCAGCCCCTGCCAGTGAAACGGCTCTGACTTTTGAATGTGTGTTTTGTACCTAGAAAGAATAGATGTGAGGCAAGATCTCCCCGCCCCTGGCACTCGCGCCGGGGAACGGGATCCAAGCCCTTTGTGATTTGGCCGCAGCGCTCCGTGAGCCGCCCGCGGGGATGGGCTGGGAGCGCTCCCCCGAGCCTGCAAAGTGTCAGGAGAAGCTGCGGGGAAGGCACAGAGACGGGCACGGTCTGACGGGAAAGGGCCAAGGCAGGAAACGCTTCCCACAGCAGGGCCCGTGCTGTGGGATTTGCTGCAGGGTGCATTGTCGGGGTGAGAAAACCCACGACGGGGGCTGCGGCAGGAGCACCTGTGGCTACAGCCCGCATCAGCATAGGGGTTCCTGGGAGCCGTGGCAGCTCCGGGAAGGATGGATGCTCCCGCAGCCCATCGGTGGCAGGTGCAGGTTACACGCAGCTCCCCCAAACGCTGACATAGTTGCTGGGGGAAATGCCAAAGAGCCTTACGCTGCTGTGACACGCACGGGGAGCTGTCCCGGGGGTAACACCGACGTGCAAAACACAGAAGTAAACACCCCTTTGCCATAGCTACGAGGAGCCCCACACCTGCCCGGCCCCCCGGACCCCAACCCCGCTCGCAGCGCTGTTGACGGCGTTGTCATAGGAAACGGCACTGGCGGGGTGTGCCGGGGCTTTGCGGGGCCTGCGCCGGATGCGCTCAAAGGAAAGGTATGTGCGAGGGGCAGGTCACAGCACCGAGTGGCCTCGTCACCTTCCCAGGGAAGCTGAGGCTGGTACGTGGCTTTGGAACAGCCAAACTCGCCGCCATCGTGAGGGCCTGAAGTTTTCATTCTTCCCGTGTGTCTGCTGAGTAAATAAATGCTCCTTGTTTGGGGGTGTGTGCCAGGAAGGTGGTGAAGGTGGTGAAGGGACAGGGGAACTGCCTCTTGCCGTGCTGAGCATCCTTTGGTTTTCCTGTCTTGGTTCACCACTGTTAACTGGTGACCAACAGATCATCACCCCTAGATATGCTGTAGAAAGGAAGCTCCAAACTAGAGAGATTGTCTGAAAAGGACAGTCTGTCAGACATCCCAGAGAAAATCCTCCCAGGACACGGGGCAGGAGGATTGTGAGGCACAGACAGGGCTCTGTGGTACCTGGCAATCAGGGCAAGTCTCTGCTCAGTCTTATTTTCAGCAAGTGAAGCCCTTTTGTTTTGCCAAGTCCCCCACTCAGAGGTGTTTTCACCAGCCCACAGTTGTTGATGGCTCTCCTGATGTTAAAACACCTGGGTTAAATGTTAATGATGTTAAAACATCTCTGGGTGCTCTGAGCGTGGTCTGGGAATGGGGTCTCCATCTTTCCCTCCCCTGTGCATCCCACTGCATCCCCCAGCACCTTCTCTGGGGGAACATTTGACCCCGTGCACAGCCCCTGTCCCAGCCCCACAGGACACCCATGTGGCACACACCTGGGGCAGACAGGGAGCCATCCTGCCCTCGGTGTGAGGCTGGAAGCCACCACGGACTTATTCCAGTGTCATGGGCAGGATCCTTGGATAGAACCATGGAATGGTCTGCGTGGAAGGGACCATAAACAACACCTGGTTCCAATCCCCTTGCCCCTACTATCCTGGGTTGTTTCAAGCTCTGTCCAGCCTGACCCTGGGTAATTCCAGGGCTGGATTTTCCCAGCTGTCCCTGTACAGTTGGTGCTGGGATGTTTGTCATTGCCAGCCCTGCAGGGGCTGTTTGGGGACCAGAGAGGGCTCAGGCAGCCCTTCCCCACCAGATCCCATTGTCTGTTGGGTTTGAAGGCTCTTGTGATCCCATCTGTACCTCACCTACCCTTAACTTTCCATGAACTCCTCTTTCCCTACCAGTCTCTTCCCACGGTTGTTATGGGAAGAGGTTTTGCCAACACTAGGATGCTTCTTGGAGGGAGCAGGGCTGGAGCATCAGCCCAGGGCCGTGAGGGGTTGCTTTTCCTTGACATGACCAACAGAAACAGCATCACCCTTCCAGCACCAGAGAGCCACTTGAGATATCTTGGGAATGTTTGTCATTGGAGTCTCCTCATGAGGAGAAGGGGACACACCTTCCCCAGCCCCTGGTAGACACCCTGCCCCAGATCTCTGTTTTCTTTGGGCATGAAGGACCAGGACCAGATCCATATCTCCTCCTTGGTAACCCATCCCTCTCCTGTCCCTCCAAGGTGCTCTCCTTTTCCATCTCTCCACCAGTTTTGGTGCCTGGTTCTGCCCCCTTTGGCCCCCTGTATCTCTCCTGTATCCATGGCCCCCTCACTGCAGCCACACTTGGCTGCAAGCCCTGTTCCAGCTCTCCTTGCCTCAGTCACAGCAATTTCTGTAGCAGTGCCTGCTCTGTGGGCTTTTCCCCTCTCACCCCCTGCCCTTCCCTCATGGATAACCAGCTCTCCATGTGCTGGGAAGAGCCATGGATGTGGCCCATGGAGCTGGGATTGTGCTGGAAGTGGTGCAGCCGCGGAACAGCTCTGGTGGGATCTCCATCCTTGGACACATTCAGAACACGCCTGGACATGGCTCTGAGCAGCCTGACCCAGCTTTGGAGTGCTCACTTGCTCCGGGGCTGGGCTGGGGACCTCCAGGCATCCCTTCCAACCTAAATCCTTCTATGATTTATATCAAATTCTCTCTGGTATTTCTGCAGTTCTGGGAAGCCTTCAGTGATGTATCATTGAGCGGCTCCGATCCGACGCTGGCCAAGGAGGGATTTAGTGGTCCTGGCTCCTTCCATCTCATTCACATTGTCCTTCTCAAGGACAGCTGAACATCTGCTGCCCATAGGTAACTCCAGGCCGCTGCTCCCCGCCTGGGTGTGAAACCTCTGCCTGCCTCCATCCCCAGCTCTGACCTGCCCTCAGAGCTTTCAAGTGAATGTTTTCATCCTGCTCCCACTGTCTGGAGCTTTCCAAGTGTTGATTAAAAGGTACCATCACTGCAAAACGTGCTGTGCCTGAGTGGCTGTAGCTTTCAGCAAGGGAGACTCAGTGTTTACTGGAACGGTCAGCACCGATTCCCTGCCAGATGTCAGTTCTGACCCCCAGCAGTTTCGGCAGCAGATCCGCTTAAAAATTGGAAGATTGTTTTGTATTCTCGACAGAAAGGAAAAAAAGCAGGGTATGTTTATCATGGAGATATTGCTTTCCACTGCCTGTGTGCTCTGCGATGGCCAAAGTGTGTTCAAAGAGACTCTCAAACCTCCTTTGTGCAGGGAGCGGGGCTGGAAAATCTCAACCGAGAAGGGGAAAACTGAAGCAAATCATGGGCAACCGAGCACAGAGATGTAACTGGTTACACTCAGCCAGAACATGAACTTTAGACACTGCCTGTGCTCCAGTTTGTGTCTGCAGCACAGAGGGGCCCTGAGGAAAAGGCGGTGGAGCTCTATTATCTCACAGCCAGATCCTTGTGGTGCTGAGGGGAAACACAGAGCAGGCAGGGCTGGGCTGCCTCCTTCCCCTCCCAGTGCACCCTGCAAATGCCAGTCGATGGCTCACAGAGCCCTGATAATTCCCACCATGACTCAGAGACCAAAAATCAAGAGCAGAACTTCCAATTAAGAATTTTTTTTTTTTTTTTTAAAGCACATACTGGGTATGGGTCTTTTTTTTTTTTTTTTTTTTTGTATTCTGCTTTTTAAGACATAAGGTTTATGCCTCTGGCTTTTCTGTGCATCCAGAAGGGCTCAGAGCTTGTTTTTCAGCCATGTGAAATATGAGCCTCCCTGAGGCACAGGACTCTGGGAGATGGGGATTAGAGAACCTGAGAGGTGAGTGATGCATTTGCTGATGGCAACAGGGCTGTGGGTCCACAGAGGATGTTCTTTCCCCAAAAGTCCCTTGTGGGGAACTGTAACTCCCCACACAGGCTGGGGGATGTTGGCCTGTCCTGCTCTGAGGTGACCTGGAGGTTGGAAGTGACCAGCTCAGCTATGAGGTGACCTTGAGATGAGTTCCCTGTGCCAAAACACTTGTCAAGGTGCAGATCTGGCTCAGCAGCCACTTCCAGCCTCCTTGTCTGACTCCCAAAGAGGCACCACGTGTGTGATTAAATCCTGAGATCTGGAATGTGGTGGTGTCTTTGCCGGGAAATGACAGAAATCCTGTAAAAATACTTTAAAAATGCTTTGCCCGGGGCTGCAGCTGTGCAGGCTGTGCAGGCTGGTGCCAGATCCCACTGCCACCTTCCCAGGGCTGCCCAGGGACTGCAGTTTTCCCATGATTTTCCCTCTTGGGAAAGCACCTGCTGCTGTGGAGGGTCACTGTCCACAGCTGCTCTGGCTCTGTCCTGGCAACTGGAAATGTGACTGTGGGATTTAATGGCTTTAATGAAATAACATGGGGAGGAACCTGGGGAAGCGATGGCTCTGGGGGACTGCCAAGCTGGGGGGCTCCATAGCAACGTGGGTGTGGGGACAGGAGGAAAAGGCAGAGGGGACCAGGGAATGGGATGAGAAGATGGCTGGACCAAGGCAAGGAGAGCTGGAACATGACTTGGAGCCACATAGTCTGACCTGCAGCAATGGGGTCATGGACACAGGAGAGATTTAGCGGCCAAGGAGGGGGAAACCAGGTGTCAAAACTGAGGGAAAGATGGAAGAGGATCAGAAAGGGATAGGTGGTCACCAAGGAAGGGATGTGGATCTGGTCCAAGATGGGAGAGTGAGGAGGAGAGATCAAACATGCTGTGGGATGGAAGGGACCAGTCCTCAGAGCTGGGAAAAGCGAACAAGAAGACCTGAGACCTTGTGCCAGAGACAGCAGAGGGGTCAGGGACTGAGCAAGGGCTGGTGACACCAAGTAGAGGTGATGGTGGCCCAAAAGTCCCTGCATGAGCTGACATCAGGAAGGGCAGCTGTGACAGAGCAGAGGAGATAGGGAGGTTCCTGCTTTCATCCCAGCACCAGCCAGGATTCTCTCATACCTCCTGGTGCTCCTCCAGAGCTGCATCCCTGCAGGATTCTGCCAGCGCATTCCTGGCCATCTCTGGTTCATTCTTCTCAAGTCAATGCTGTTCTTCCATCTTCTTCCCCGAGCAGCAGCAGCAGAACCAGACCCTCCCTCAGGCGGGCTCTGCCCAGCCCTGGCTGCTCTCCCCATGGCCGTGGGGCAGCAGTGCCTGTACTGGGACCATCCTTCCCAATGTGCCCCAGCCTCTGCTACCCTCTGAGGGCCACGCTGGGAAGGGAAACCAGGTCACCACCTGCCTGCAGCCCCCCCCCCACATCTCCAGACCCCGGGGATGCCTGGCACAGCCGGCAGGGATCACGGGGAGCTGCCCCTGTCTCTCTCCCAGGGGTGTGTAAGGGACGATCCAGAGCCTGCTGTTGCTACATCCTCCTGGAGCTTGAGGAGAGAAACACTGCCGGAGAAGAGAAGCCCCTTGCTTTGGGCTGATGGGCAGCCTTTTTGGGGCAGTTTCACTGAATTCCTTCTCTCTCTCCACCAAGCCCCACTCCAGGTCTCAGCTTCCCAGGGGAAGCCGTGACTGTGTCCGTCTGCTGGGGCTTGGCTCCGCTCCCGAGCAGCCCTGGGAGCCGCTGCCCGGTGCTGGCAGGTCTCGGCGTGCCGGTTCCCAGCGGCGTGTCTGGGCTGGGAGCAGCCGCGGGGCTCAGCCCCGGGGCTCAGCGCTCGCTGCGCGCTCTGGCAGCGGCTCCGGCACAAGCGCAGCGCTGGCCCTGCCCCAGCGCACGCTGTTTCCTCCCGGCAGGCCGGCCAAGAGGAGTCAGCTGAGGACAAGAGCCGAGTCGGCAGCTCAAGCAGCGTGGGGAAGGGGGTGACGGAGGGATGGGGTCGATGCTGGGCAGTGCCAGGGAGAAACCTCATGGAAGGGCGGTGGGAATTTGGGAATTGCTGCCGGATGCGCCCCTCGTCTCTTCCGCCGGGTTTGGGGTGTTTCTGGTTCCGTCCTTTGCCTGCATCCATCGGCAACCTCTGGAATTCGGGGCTTTCCCCTAATGTCAGAAATCCCTCACTGTCAGACACGAACAACCCGTTCCCTCCAAGTTGTCCCTCTTGCACGACCGTGGCTAAATTTTCCTCCCAGCTGCCAAGCTACACCTGTTGCCTCCAAGGATGTCATCTCCATCCCCCAAGTCCCTTATTCCTGCTGAGACAGCAGAGGCTTCACAGTCCTCCTCTCTTTTATTCTCTGGAGCAGGGGCTAAACGGGGGCGATTCCTCCTGCCTCGTGCTCCTGCCTGCCGGTGTTTGAAGCTGCTGCTCTCCATGACGTGAGTGCCCTGGCATCAGCCACACACCAAAACCATCAGGGATGGGCAGGGATGGAAGGTTTGAAAGCTTTCAGATTCACCTCTGTGCTGCCCCCCAGATCCCGTTGCCCGCGGTGGTGCTTTGGCTCTGCTCGGCCAGTTAAGACGTCATTTGTAACTAGCACACGGATAATGTTTCAATGGAATTAATTCAATTAATCTTTGACTGCAGAATGTTGCCTCGGGCCAGGTGAGCTGCTCGCTGAAGAGGCTGCAGACAAATAGAGCGTTGATGAAATGTTTCACCATTTCAAAGGAAAATTTGTGAGATTTTTTTGTTCCAGCATGGAACTGGATTGTACTTCAGGGCTGAATACATAAAGCAAACCCACCAATTGCATTGAAACAGGCCTGCTTCATTTTTTCACTTGGAATCCAAATTATTAGGAATTTAGTTTTTTCAGGGATAGAAATCACAGAGATAGTGTATTTAGGCAAAACTGATAAGCATCAGGCTTTTAGATCCATTGGAATTGCTTAGGGAAGGTGTTTCCCAGTCTCAGAGGTGCTCCAGTGTTGGATCTGGGGAGCTCCAGCCTGATCGGTGAGAGGATGGGGAGTTGTGTGGTGGCTTCTGGAAGGTCTCCACAGGTGCAGATGGATGTGACACCCACAGCAGGGGCTGCAGGGCCACTGCTGTCATGTCTTAATCCAGGGGGATGTGGAAAGCAGCCAAGCACACAAAGAGCAAGATGAGACTGAAGAAGGAGCAGCAACAGTATGAGCTCCGCTGGGGGTTCTGCATGAGAACATCCTCTGGATCAGCATCACTTTCACGAGACACAAGTTTTCAGGTGGCATTTGTGAGGGTAAATATTCTCCCAGGGAATGGCCAGCCAAGCCCCTCTGGAGCTGGGATGCTGGGAGCAGGCAGTGCTCTGGGAGCAGGCAGTGCCCCTGGGAGCAGGCAGTGCCCCTGACACCGGAGCTGCCAGGCAGGGGCACGGGCTGCTCTGCTGACTCGCCTTGCCATCCCTGCTGGAGCTGCTTTTCCTCGCAACACTTCACAACTCAGCACTCTCGAGTTAATTAGAGAACCATCTGCCCCCTTCTCGCACATCATAAAAGCGTGTTTAAAGCCGGGCGATAAAAGGGAGCATTAGTCTGGGTCACTGCGGGCTCCCAGCCCGGAGCGGCCCCGCCTGCCGCGCTCCCTGGCCCGCTCTCAGACCAGGTGGGAACGATGTTCGAGCCCATCTGAACTTGCTCTGCTGCCAGCTTCCTTGAGAGTCTCCCAAGTATTTCACAGCGCTCTCTCTCAGGCACGCTTTGTTCTCTTTCAGTCTCCTACAGCCTGTCCCTGCTTAACTCTACTGGCTCCTTCTCACCCCGGGTGCTGCGTTCCCGTCTTCCAAAGGAAACTTGGGACCTTGCCCGGTGCCAGCTCGTGGTAGTGGCCAGCAGGTCTGTCCCTGGCTTGGTCTTCAGATGGTTTCGGGCTTTTCCAGGTGGCTGTGGACAGCGCAGCCCCTGTCCCCTCCCTGGGCTCACAGGACATGTCCTGAGAACAGCTTTGGGCACATCCTGGGGGACACAGGTACACAGGACAGTGAGCACACAGGGACAGCTGGGACAGCTGCACTCGTGCCTGTCACTGTAGATATCCAGAGAGCTCCTCTTCCCTCACTTCTGCCTGGAGGATATGTTTCCCTCCCATCCTGGTGTGCAGGGCAGACCAACTCACCAGATGTTTCATGTTAAAACTCCCTTTTCCTCCTTTCTGCTTTCTTTAAAGAGTCTCAGACGGGGAGGTGAGGACCCTGTCTGCTCTGCTGAGGACCACCTAATCTGATCAGGTCCCTTCTGGCACGAGGCACATCCAGGCTGCCATCAACTCCACATTTGAATATTGAGATGGAGTGCAGCCCTGGGCACGGAGCCACAGAGCAAATCGGGTGAGCAGAGAGCTGTGGAGCTGCAGAGCCTGCAGCATCCTGCAAACCCACGGGGCTGTTTCCAGGAGTTCAGGGTTGTGGGGAGCCATCAATGTGGTGGGACCATGTGGCCTGAGGAGGTCACTGGGAATGGGGACCTGCTGACCATCTGCACAGGTATCTAAACAGAGGGGGGCATCCCTCCAGATGCTCCTGAAGGAAATGTGTGCCAGCCCAGCTGAACAGACCCTGGGGAGGGTCACCACTGGCCATGTGGCCTCTATGTCCTCTGACTAAGCACAGAAGGATGGAAAGACAGGAACATCCTGCTGGTCAGTGCTTCAGGAACCTGGGACTGGAGAAGAGAGATGGCTCTGAGAAGAGGATGTTCAGTGGATGAAGAGAGGGAAAGTCACTGAATCACAGACTGGCTGAGGTTGCCCAGGACTCTGCAAGTCATCCCCAGCCCCTTGCTCAAGCAGGGACACCTGGAGCCAGTCACCCATGGATCGTGTCCATTGGACTGTGTCCATGGCTGAAACAGGTCCAAGGCCAATTGTAAGATGGATAGAGGGCCTGTAGCCTGGGACACTTCAGGAAGGCCAGGACACTCTTGTCTGGTGGAGCCAATCCTCCTTGCCCTGTGTGGGGCTCCCAGCAGTTCTGTCTGCTGCACATCCATGGCACCACGACTTCCCTTTCCTGTAGCACCAGGATTGCCACCAGTGTCTGGAATAACATTCCCTGTGCATTCCCCAGGCTGCTGAGGAGGCTCTGGGCACCTCAGCCCTGCTCTCCTCCAGGAACAGGGCCAGGGACAAGCAATGGGCAGGGAATGAGGAACAAGCAGAGCCCCAGCACGTTCCTGGTGTTCTTACAGCCCTTTCTGACATGGGTTTCGGGATCTCCAGGGCCACTGGTGTCCCAAGCCCCAGCACAGCTGGGGAGGCTTGGGGAGAACTGCACACTCTGTCCCTGCCAGCCTGGCACATTCTCTGGCTCCTGGACAGCCCTGGCTGCTTGTGCCTGTCCAGATGCCTGGGACCTGGCTGTCCCAAAGGATGCTGAGCTGTGAGCAGCAGGCCCTGGGCTATTTTTGCTGTGCCCAGGCCTTGCCCCGCATTCCTCTTTCCTTGGGCTATGTTTAGACAACTTTGCAGGACACTGTCCTACTCCAAACCCACTTTTCTGCATGACTGAATCCCCACACGAGAGGAGCAGGTAAAAGCCAAGGCAAGGCCACAGGCTCAGTGTGTGCCTGGGCCAGGTGGATGGCACAAGTAATGTTGGTGTTGGGCCTCCATGGATTAAGCAGGGTCCACTTGCTCCTCTCCCAGTGGATTGGGGTGTATAATCCATATTGCACACATGGCATTGCCAGAGCTTGGGGCATCCTATCATGGATGGAGTTCTGCAGGAGGACAGGGAGACTCTGTCTCTTGCTCCTGATCCACTCTTGGAAGAGCTCGATGGAGAGCTCTTGGACACGTCTCTCCCAAGCACGGGGCTCTGCTCAGCTCTTGTCTCCTTCTTGGACATCATTATGGCTTCACAGCCACATGTCCAGCTCTCTTTGCTCCTGAGGCCTGAGAAAGTGGGCTTACCTTTCAGGGGGACAAGTGTTAAACATTGCCCTTCCTCCCCAGGCTCTGGCACCACTCATCTCTGCGGTGCCTGAGTGGGGAGGTTATTAAGTGAGTATGAACATCCTTGAGTGTAATCCACACGCAAATGCTAAGTTAAATTGAAACCAGAAGATCCCTTTAGCAGCACAATTTATTGCCATTAACCCTTGGGTGACACCAACTGGACTTCCCCTGCAGTGCCAGGAGGAAATGGCCTGCCTGAAACTCCAACCCTGGCCTGGAGTTTGGGCATGGACAGCTGTGGCCACAGCTGGTGCCTGTGGTGCATCTTCACCTGCCAAGCCCCATATCCAAACCCAGGCACCAGGAGGTCAGGCTGCTGGTGTGCACAGCTGGAGGTCAGCAGCATCCCAAAGGAGAGATGTCCCTCCCAGTCCAGGAGAACACCCTGGGATGGTTTCCTGGTGCATCCATGGCACCCTACTTCCCTGCAGCCACTGGAGCCCCTTGGAGGCCTCTTTGAGGAACTGTGAGGAAAACACCTGCCCCAGACAGAAGTCCCAGAACAGCTTGCTACAAACACTTTGGGGAAATCCGCAGGGGATGCCCAGAGTTTCTACTCCTCTCTCCAACCTGCCTATGCCAGGTGCTGAAGCTCAGGTGAGGCGCTTGGACATGGGGCCACATTCTACTGCAGTGGTGGAGAATTCCCACAGGGACAGGGAGAGGATGGAGAAGGCAAACTGCCAAGTGGTCATGGAGCAAGGGGAGAGGGAGAGGGAGAGGGAGAGGG
>WEIU01007845.1:48260-60022 GCA_013389925.1 Aegithalos caudatus | reverse complement strand
GATCCCATCCAGCCCTGCCTTCCAGCAGTGGGAAACCATCCCCCCTTATCCTGTCACTCTTTATCCCTATAAAAAAAATCCTTCTCCTTCTTTTTATATCCCTCTTAAAGCCCTGCAAGCTCTGAGCTCTCTCCAGAGCCATCTCCTCTCCAGGTGAACAGCCCCAGCTCTCCCAGTCCATAAATTTATATTCCAAACCAGTTAAACCAACTCAGCTTGGTTTGTTTCCTGCATTTTTTCCAGCAACAAAACAAGGATGGAAAATTATGCAGGAATTTTATGATTCCAAATGTCCCACACAGGGAAAGGTGTGGCCTGGGCCACTGCAGGGACGTTTTTGGTGGCCAAATTCCCACCTCAGCTTCACAAGGATTGCTCAGGATGGGCTTCAAATCCATGGGGTGTGCTGGGCTCCCAGCATTGGAATTAAGAATTTTAGCAAATTTGGGTTTCCTAGGGATCATTAATTAATTCCCTGGGATTGATGAGCAAAGGCCTGCTTGGAAAACCCAGCCTAAGCAGGTTCACTGAAGGGATTTTCCCTTTTATTCCTGCTTTTTTTTGCTACTCACAGCAATAAACTCACTTTGGGCTGAGCTGAACTACCCAGTCCAAACCAGAAATGTGAGGTTTTTGTGTTTAATTTTATTAAATCAGCTCCTTTTGGCCTCTGCCAGTTTGCACCAGTGAGGATGTGGTGTGAGCCCTCCAAGAACTTGCTTGTTCCTAAATGCAAACACATTTCCTGCTAAAACCTCACAATCTGAGGGAAAAACTCACACAGAATTCCTAAAATCTCCTGGCTCATCCCAGAAAACCCAGGTTTTAAATATGGAGTATGAGGAAACCCAAAGTTCTTATTTTTAGCTGAGTTAAAATTCCATGTTCCCTGTTTTTAGGAGTATTAGCTCAACATCTGTTAGTTTTGCTCCAGTCATCATTTCCAGCAGAAAATTTATTGTTTCAGGGGTTTTAGACATCATAAAACTTTTATAAAGTTAAGGAAAAAGCTGATTTTTCAGGCCTCAGCGCTGTTGAATTTTTATATGCAGCAAATACAAAAGAGAATCACGGCTGTCAGGGCTTTTATTATTTTTAGAAAGAGGAAGAACTGCAAATATAATCAGAAATCAAATTTTTAACTGATTATTTTACACAAAGGATCTGGGCAAACCTCACCAAATATCTGTCAAATGATAGCAAATAAAAGCAGACACAGACAGTGGGGAAAACTCTCATCCTTCCCTTCAAAAACTGAGCACATCTTGAGGTCCATACATCCTGAAAAAGTCATTGGAGTGGGGATGTAAATATTGGAAAAGGATTTTCTGCTGTGAAGGCAGGATTTGGCCCTCTCAGCTCATTCCTAATTCTCCTGAAGTTACTCATGGGCATAAATATTTGGGAGAATGGGGCCTCAATGAGGAGCTGTGTCCATGTGAGGAATTAAATTATTCCAAATGATGCCATCCTGAAGGAAAATTCTGTGATTCTTTGAGCAGCACGGGGTAGGAGCCAAGTGAGTGCCCATGGCAGGAGATATCAGCTCTAAGGGAATGCATCTCCAGAGGAACCCTGAGAGGGGGAAAAAGAATTTCCATGGATGAACAACAGCTTGCAGAGGAATTAAAATTTCTTTCAGTCTGCTCATGATGCCTTGGGAAGGCTGAGCTGGAACAGAGACTGGGCAGAGCTGGGGAATAAAGTAGGGATTTATTGAAAGGCCTTTAGGATACACCTTGGGCAGGACAAGAGCCTGGACAGGGATAAACCCAAGGGGGACCCAAAATGGTCACAAAATGGTCACAAGATGGACACAAAATGGGCCCCTGGGCACGAGGTCTCACACTTGGATCAGTTTGGGTCCATTTGCCCCTTGGGGTTTCATTGTCCAATTCCAGCTCCAGGTTCTGCAGTCCCACCCTTCTTGTTTTCTCTCCTCAGCCACCCTTGTTTGTGCTTTGGGGCTGAAAACTTGTCCCAGTTGTCCTTGGAGTGCAGCAGGACAAGGATTTGTTTTGTGTCCCTGCTGTGTGCAGAGCTGAGTGCCCCTGACTGTGAGCTCAGAGCTGCACCCTGGGCCCCACAGAGCCTGGGATGCACCAAAGAGAAAACTGCAGGCATCACTCAATCCATGCCTGCAAAAACAGAGGGATAGGACACAGGGAATGGCTCCCAGTGCCAGAGGGCAGGGCTGGCTGGGATGTGGGGCAGGAATTGTTCCCTGGCAGGGTGGGCAGGGCCTGGCCCAGGGTGCCCAGAGCAGCTGTGGCTGCCCCTGGATCCTTGGCAGAGCCCAAGGCCAGCTTGGACATTGGGGACAGCCTGGGACACTGGGAGCTGTCCCTGCCATGGATCAGGGGTGGAATGGGATGAGCTTTAAGGTTCCTCCCAACCTATTCCGTGGCTCCACAATTCTGTGTTTTCCCTAAAGTCCCCTGAGCTGAAACAGCCCCAGCTTTAAACACTCCAGGCAAAAATATCCTAAATATGGCAGATTTGAGGTTCATTTTCATTAATTTTTTTCTCCATTACTCTGGGCATGATCCTGCCACACAAACACACACCTTGGGAGGCAGTCAGTGCTGCCAAAATCCAGGTAAAAAGATGGATCCAGGACAGACCTGTTCTTCCAAGAGGACTGGGAGGCTTGACTACAAACTTGAGACCATCTCTGGTCATTTCTTTGAAGTCTTGTGGAGCAGCACTGCAGTTTTTTTCCCTGCCAGTTTGGTCAGGCATTGGAATGAGTTTCCCAAGGAGGGAGGTGGTGTAGTCACTGTCCCTGGAAGGTCTCCAGAGGTGTCCAGATGTGGCCTTTGGGGACATGGCTTTGTGGTGCTGGTTGAGGCTGGCACTGGATGATCCTGAAGGTCTCTTTCCACCTTCTCCATTCCCAAATTTGATTTCCTGATCATTTTGAAGACCTTAGGACTGTGTTTGCCTTTCCATCCTTGGGAGATCTCATATAGGCCCGGAGTGGAAATATTGAGAGGCCACAAAAACAAGAAACAGCACCTGTAGGGATGATTCCAGCTCCAATATTTCTCCAGGGGTGGGACCTGGAACTTTTAGTCCCTTTTAGATTTCCTTATCTTTCTTTTCCCCACCAAACCAGACTTCTCCACATGGCCTAACAAGGAAAATCTCAAATCCCAGCACTGAAGGTTAATGTAAAGCTTTTGGAATTTTTTAACACTGAGGAAAAAATCATCTTTCCTATTCCTGATGTGTAAAACCCCAGGCTGGGATTTCTGCAGGAATTGTGAACAGCATTTTGGATCCCAGGAAAAACTCTTTGACCTAAAAAATTAACCCAGATGTTTATGGGCACTGCTCTTCTCCATGTTGTGAGCTGCAAAAAAATCAAAATCCCAGCCCCTGAGGTGTTTCCTGGGGGGCTGTGAGGGATGCACTCCAATTTCCTTCCACTGGAGATGCTTTTCCTGGGAAAACAGCCTTTGCTGTGATGTTTTTGGGAAGCAGGCTGAGGCTGTGTGGGTGTCACAGCTCCCCAGCCTCCCACTCCAGCTAAAACCACTCCCTGACTCCTCCCAGCTGGAATTTGCTTCTCTTTTTTTGTTTGATTTGAAGAAAATTGGTGGTGGAGCCTTCTAGGAAGCGAAGCTGAGCAAATTTCCAGCCTGATCCCTCCATGCCTGTTCCTCCAAAGCAATTCCTTCCCATTTTTATCTCTGCCAAGGGATCCAGTGGTTCACCCTCATGGCATTCTGAGCTTGGAAAAGCCAAACAGCACTCAGGGCCACTGAAAACCAGGGAACGTTCACTTGGTTGAGCAGAATGGAGCAACGCCAAGGGTGAATTTATTTTTCCTGTGTTATCCCAAGATTTAAAATCCCTGCTGGCAGTACTGCCCTTCTGGAGCTGCAATTCCAAGCTGCAGGGATTTGGGAGTGTGTGTGGATGTGTGTGAGCAGGAGAGCCCCAGGTGGATCCATTTTGGGGCAGTTTTCCATTCCCGCTGGAAATGAAAACCTGATTTTGCTTCCACCAGTCAAAATTCAATATCCAGTTTTTCCTTAAGGGACTGGATTTTACATTGGGAAATACCTTTTAATTTAAGAGGTTTTTTTGGTGTTTTGTTTTATTTGTAAGTTGGAAATGTCTTGGAAGAGAGCTTGGCTATGCTGGGAAGCACCACCCGTTCGAGATAGGAGAGGGAAGCAGCACAGAGAGAGGGAATAAAAACAAATCCAAGAGCAAAACCAAACAGAAGCCAGGATTTTTCAGCTCCTGTGTACATCCATCTATTTTTATCCCAGAAGGAAGCTGTGTTTTCTTTCCCTCTGCTCTGCTCCTGCTGTGGGATTTCCAGGATCCATCCCAGCACCTGGATGTTCCTGGCTGCCTCCAAGGCAGGACAAATTTGGCAGCTGCTTCATTGGAAGCAGAACAGGAGCAAAGCTGGATACTCCAGACTTCCAGGGGCACCAGAGGGATGTAATTTATTCCTTTTCTCCTTAGGATTTTGCTGGCTGCTTTCTTTTGGATATCCAGACAGCAGGAAAAGTTTTTTTTCCTTTTTTTTTTTTTTTTTTTTGGATCATGATCCTCACACTCATGTTGTTCCTGTTGTAATTTGGAGAAAACTTCTCTTTTTCTTCTTTTTTTTTGTTTCTGAGGCTGTGAGACAAAGGAAAACTTGGCTGGAGCAAAGTGTCCTGAAAAGGGAAAGAAAGCAGAGGCTGAGGCACCAAAACAGGACTTCCAAATATTTTTCCATTTGCAGAGCAGCAGAGGCAGGGAGGAAAAGCCACATCCCAACTTTTCCAAGGAATCCAAACTCATCAGTCTTCCCCTCATAATTATGATTATTAATGATCTAATTTTATATTTTGTAGAATTTCCTTGGGCTGGATCCCCTCTGTGCAGGCCCAGATCAAAGAGATGTTCCTTGGCCAATATTTAATGACAAAACAAAGCACAACAACCACTCTAGACTTAAAACTGGTTCTAAGTCTAAGCCTAGGCTGCTCAGAAAAGTGTTTTTTTCACAGATGAATTAAGAAGGTTTAATAAGAAATCCATTATTTGGTGCTGCAGCCTCAGGTGATTCAAAGCAAAGAGAAAATCACCACTAATTTTGGCATCAGGATCTCTAAATTTAGGCTGAATTGCTGGAAAAATAAATATCATTGTGATCAAAATCATAACAGGAGAAAGAAAAAGGTCTTTGGAGATTGAACTTGGGTGGAAATGAAACAAAAATAATTAAGATAAAAGAAAGAAATTCAAAATGGGAAAGTTTGAGGAAAAAAGCTCCATCAAATTTGGGTGGTCAAGGCCAAGTGAGGAGAAATCCACAGGAATTTTCCATAAAATGCAGAATTTCCATCAGAATTTTCAACAGTGATTCCCTAAAAAATGAATAAATTGCTGCAAACACACCAGTGGGAATCTGTGATCCCAAAGGAAAAAAGAATTCCTGATCTGCAAACATGATCCAAAGAATTCCTGAGGAAAACAAATTCCAGGCACTGCTCCTGTCTAATACCAAGGGACCAGAAATCATTTGATGTCTTTTGTCCCTTCATTCATTAAATTAAGTTAATAATGATGAACTCTCAGAGAATAATCCCATTTCTCTTTAAAAAAAATGGGATTTAAGACAATTCCCAGAATGAAGCCAGGGCTGCTGAGGTGAGGAATGGCTCTGGATGTCAAAGGATGAACAATAATCTCTTTACAGGGGCAATTCCCAGACATTGGGGGATTCCTGGGGATGCAGCTCTTCCCTGCAGCAGGACATTTTCCTAAATTTTATTTCATTTCTCTTCTAGCTCACTGTCCTAACTGGAGAAGAACTAGGAGGGGGTAAAAAAAAATTTTAAAAAAATTTTTAAAAAAGCAACTTCTCCAAGTGTTTCTTTCTGCTTGAATAAGGTGAGTGTTTAAAAGAGTAAATTGTGGAATATCCTGAGTGGAAGAAATAATGGAATCCAAGCCCTGTCCCTGCCCAGAGCCCCAGCAATCCCCCCTGGGCATCCCTGGTGTCCAAAGGCTCCTGGAGCTCTGGCAGCCTCGGGGCCGTGCCCATTCCCTGGGGAGCCTGGGCAGTGCCAGCACCTCTGGGGGAAGAACCTTGCCCTCAAATCCAACCTCAATCCCTGCTGGCACAGCTCCAGCCAGGATCGTGTCCCTGTGCCAGGAGCTGGCCCTTTGGGGAGCTGCAGACTGAAAACTGAATCCCATTTCCCAGGGAAAATGGATTCTTGTGCTCCAGAGGGGTTGTGAATTCCAGCCCCACTCTGAGGGCACTGCAATTGTGTCCCTTGAGAAGTTTGGTGGGAGAAAATTCCTGGGAGGTTCCTGAGAAGGTGAGGGTGGAAGGGGCAGGAGGCTCCCAGGTGTTCCTGTTCTCCTTCCCTCGATCACTTCCCTCCCACACTCAATTCCTTGCAGGTGATGGAAGCTCCAGGAGTATCTGAAAACTCTGTGAACCCAGGAGCTCTTCCCAAGTGCCCCATCCCACGGAATTCCTGCTTCAGTGTTCATGCAGATACCCCTGTGGGAGTATCTTCTGTGGGAGCCACTTCAGAGAGTCCCAGACTGGTTTGGGATGGGAGGGAATTTAAAAATCATCTCATTCCCAGCCCTGCCATGGCAGGGACACCTCCCAGTGTCCCAGGCTGCTCCAAGCCCCAATGTCCAAGCTGGCCTTGGGATCCAGGGGCAGCCAAAGCTTCTCTGGGAAAACTCATCCTCCCCACAATCCCAGGGAACAATTCCTGCCCAAATCCCATCCAAACCCACTCTCTGTCAGTTTGAAGCCATTCCCCTTTTTCTTGGCACTCAAATTCCTGTTGCAGAATCCCTCTCTGGCTTCCTTGGAACCCTTTCATTCCCTGGAAGTTGCTCTGAGGTGTCCACACATCCTTTTCTTCTCCAGGGCTGCCAGAGCTCCAGGAGCCTTTGGACAGCGCTGCCAGGGATGCCCAGGCTGGGATTTTTTGGGCTCTGGGCAGGGACAGGGTGGCACTGGATGGGCCCTGTGGATCCCTTCCCACTCAGAACATTCCCAGATTCCATTCATGAATTAATTTCCTGGTTTAATTGCTCCTTAGGGCAAAAATTAAATTTTTTTTGTTTATTTTTTTTCCCTTGCTCTCTGCCTCGATAACGTGGCTGAAGATAAGAGCAGAGGAGCATCCCTTGAGCTGCCAGCTCTTCCTCACCCCCTCCCAGAGCTTTTTATTAAAACAAACCATGAAAAGGCAAAAATCAGCCCAGAACATCCAAATCCTCCCTTTTGACTCACACTCTGACTCCTTCTTCCAGAGGGACTTTTCCCACATTGGTCCTTCCCCTTCCCCTCCTCCGTGGCAGCTCCTGGGGCTCTCCCAGGGTTGTCACCCCAGGGTTGGACGTGGTGACCTCATGGAGACGTCAGCCCAAGGCTTCACCTTCCAATTTGGGACCCAATATAAGGCCAGTGGCTCCCAGGGCAGGAGCAGGAGGGCTGGGAGGGAGGGAAGGGCAGGAAAAGCAGGAAAAGCCTTCAGGGGAGGGGTTCAGAGAGTTCAGGAAGGGTCACATGAACTTGTAGGGTCACTTATAATCTCAAATTTTGATTTTTTTCCCTCTTTTTTTCCTATTTTTAAAATTTTTTTCTTCTTTTTTTTTTTCATTTTCCCACCTTTTTTCCTGTTTTTTAAATTTTTTTTCCTCTTTTTAAAATTTTTTTCTTCTTTTATTTTTTCATTTTCCCACCCTTTTTCCTGNATTTTTTTTCCTCTTTTTTTTTTTTTTCATTTTCCCACCTTTTTTCCTGTTTTTTAAATTTTTTTTCCTCTTTTTAAAATTTTTTCACCTTTTTTTTCATTTTCCCACCTTTTTTTTTCTATTTTTTAAATCTTTTTTTTCCTAATTTTTCCATTTTTTCTCTTTTTTCCATATTTTTTTCCATTTTTCCTCATTGAGAATTCCTCAACCCTCTCCCTTCCCTCTCCCCCACCCCTCTCAGCTGCTGGTGTGATGAAGATTTCAATCCCTGAGGAACCTGGAATAACCTTGTGGAGGTGTTCAACCTGGAGAAGAGAAGGCTCCAGGGAGATCCTCATTTCCCAGATGGGAGATCCTCAATTTCCCAGATGGGAATACTTCCCTCAAACCACAACCCTGTGATATCCTCAAAGATTTCTTGGGAAGCAGAGCTGAAACCCATTGGAAAATCCTTTTTTTTTTTTTAAATCTTGGAACATTTTCTGCTCTGTTCTGTCTGCTGTGTCCCAAACACGACAATTTAATGAAAAGCTCCAGCCCTCCCTGTGTGCTTAGGATCACCCTGAGCTGCCTATTCCCAGATATTCCCAAATTCTCCTCTCTGAGCCATGGAAGATTTGGCCAAGTGCAGAAGCAGCTGCCTGGCAGCTCCCAGCCCCAGACAGAGGCCACATTTTTGTCAGGAGTCCAGAGCCTGTCCAAGAAACTCAAGGAAGAGAAATGAGAAGCTGTTGCTGTCCCAGAATGGAGCTGTTGGCCTTGGAATGGGAAGCTGAGTCATCTCTCCTGCTCCTTTGGGCTCTCCAGCTGTCAGGATTTGCTGCCTCATTTTTATTTTTATTTTTTTTCTTCTTCCATTTCCTTCCCTACCTCCTCTTCCAGGTTTTCAAACATAAAATTCCAGCTTTCCATGCTGACATCACTGGTTCCACAATGCCCAGCACTCCTCGTTTTTGGAAGGAGGGGCTGATGCTTTCCAGCAATACCCTCATGCCCATGGGACACATGGAAATATTCATGGAACAAAAAATCATTTTTAAGCATCCCAAAACCAGCTCTCACCTTCCCCCCCTACTCTTTCCCAACAACTCCTTGCTGTTCTAATTAAGAGGTGATTAGAGGCTCCTTTATGTTCCAGATTTTCTGCAGTGGATCCAGGATATTCCCACTCCATCAGGCATTCAGGGAAGTGTTGGGAGGCTGAAATTTTTGGCATTGATGTTGGATGTGACTCAGGAGCTGGAGGTGGGCAGGTGACATCACCAGCAAAGGGAAACGAGGATTTGAAGGCTGAAAGGGATAAAATATCCAGACACAGAGGATTAGCAGGAAAATTTGCCTCTGTCAGGAGCCCAGAGAGAATAAATTATATCCTTTTGCTTCCTTCAGCCACTGGTTTCTTGTCAAGCTGGAAAAAATCAGAGAAGCCATAAAAACAAAAAAAAGGGAAAAGAAAAAGAACCCAGCTGGTTTTGACAGAAATGCAGCCATTACCTCAGTGAGCTGCACAGGAGGGCTTTGAGAGCAGACAAATTCCCTGTGTTCTGTCCCAGATTCCCAGATTTGGATTTCCTTTCCATGAAAGCAGGAGTTAGACAAAACAAAAGTGGGTTTGTTTTTTTTTAGGAGCTGAACATGAGCAGCAGGAGCTGAGCTCCCCAGGCACTGAGCTTCTCCTCTTTTGCCTCATCATGGCCAGAAATCCCAGCTCTGCTTTTTATTTATTTATTATTTATTATTATTCATTAATTTATTTATTAGGGTTTGAGGCTCTGGGTGGGAATTCCAGCATTCCCACCCAGCTGACCCTGAGGGAGGGAAAGGGAAAGGAGGATCCTCAAAGCCACATCCCTGGAAGGGTTTAAGGCCAGGCTCTGAGTGACCTGGGATGGTGCAAGGTGTCCCATGGGAGGGTTCTGGAATGGGATGAGCTCTAAAATCCATTCCAACCCAAAGCATTCCATGGTTCCATGAACTCCTGAGCCCACGAGGATCCAGCAGAGACCATTCACACAAGGTGTGGAGAACTTCCCCAGGAGCAGCAGCTGGTGAAGAAACCATGGGAACAATGGCACCAGGGGAATGCAAAGGAAGTTTTTCATCCTGGAGCGTGGCAGCAAAAAGTTTTTGGGAAAAACCTCACATTCCTCCCTCAGGAATGGCCTTGAGGTGAAGGAGGGCAGGGATAAATGGGATATTGGGAAGAAATTCCTCCCTGGGAGGGTGGGGAGGCCCTGGCACAGGCTGCCCAGAGAAGCTGTGGATTCCCCATCCTTGTAAATCTCCAAGGCCAGGCTGGATGGGGCTCTGAGAAACCTGGCAGAGAGGGAAGTTTCCAAACTTAAAGACCCTAAAATGTGCTGGAACACAAACCAGGATCTTTCCAGGCAACTTCCCACGTGTTGTGCCTGCTTCCTTGGAGCTGTTTGACAGGAAAATGAGATGGAATGGTGTCCTGGTTTGGAAAGACAGGTGTCTGTCAGGAAGAGCTGGAGCCTCCTTTGGAATGGAGAATGCAAACCCCCTCCCTCTGAATTATTATAATTTTGAAATTAAGGGGCTCTCAGGCAGAGAGATGGGAATAGGAAGAACAGTTCTTTACTAGGAATATGAAAAATAAAAATGCAGGAGTACAAAATAAGCAACCAACCAAAACCATTCCCCTGGCAGAGTGAGAGCCCAGCCTGAGGCTGTTGGTGCTGGCACAGCCCAGCCCAGCCCTCCTGCAGTGCCAGGGGTGGTTCTGTTGGAGCAATGATCCTGGAGCAGGGGGAAGTTTTCCTCTGAAGGTGCAGTGGTGCTGGGATGGCTCTGGGCTCCTCTGGGAATGCAGGGCACACAGGCTGTGCTGCTGCTCTGGATCCCAGCTTGGATCCAGCTGGGAATGCTGGGCTCCTCCCCTGGCTGCAGCATCTCCCCCTGGGATGCTGGAATTGTCTCAGGCCTGCAGTGAGCCTGGCTGGGCCCTGAACAGCAGAGATCCCTGCAGGGAGGGTCCTGGAAGGGATAAAGAACAGCAGAGATCCCTGCAGGGAGGGGGGTCCTGGAAGGGATAAAGAACAGCAGAGATCCCTGCAGGGAGGGTCCTGGAAGGGATAAAGAACAGCAGAGATCCCTGCAGGGAGGGGGGTCCTGGAAGGGATAAAGAACTCTGCCACAGCTGGGTTTGACAGATAATAATAGAATACAAACTGCTGGGTACATCCTGCACTGCAGCCTAAGACAAATGGTCCTTACCCTGTTTTATTGCTGGTTTTGTGCTCACAGGCTGTGCCCAGAAGCACCCACAGACACAGGGACAGATCCAGGAGCACAAAACCCAACCCAGACCTCGCTCAGGGCGAGCTGCACCTGGAATGTGTCCCCTGGATCCCTCCCTGGGGTGTCCTGTGCAGGTGTCACAGCCCCAGCAGCCAGTGAAGGTGACAAACAGCTCCTCAAAGTGACAAAAATTCAATTTTTTCTGATGCTTTTCTGCCCAAAACTCAGCCCAGCTCTTTACCTTAAAGGAGGAGAAAACAGGGAATGAGCAGGAAGATTTGGGATGTCCCCAAGCCCAGGCTCAGCAGGTGACCATGGGCTCACTGATTTTGGCTCCTCTCCTCTCCTCTCCTCTCCTCTCCCAATTAACAATCTCCAAGGGCTCTCTCTGTAATTACTTGACAAAACAGAAATCAGATGTACTTTCAGAGCTGCTTATAAACATTTTCACCCATATAAATATCTCACTTTACACAAAGCTACTCACAATTTTTTTCTCTGAATTTTTTCTGAGCTCCAGCCCATGAAAGGCCCTTTCCCCTTTCTTGTCCCCTTTTCTCTCTCCACAGCTCAGCCACAGCTGCTGGCAGCCAAAGGAGATTGCTGCAGCTCCTCTCAGCTGAGGTTTGGGGGAGAAAAAACAAATGCACAAAACCCCAAACCTCAAAAAAACAAACAAAAAAAAAACCCCATGAAAAAGAAACCCCTTGCAAAGCAAGGGCTGAACTGTGCTGTTCTCACGGGGGGGGGGGGGGGGG
>WEIU01007845.1:20235-48247 GCA_013389925.1 Aegithalos caudatus | reverse complement strand
TGGGGGGGGGGGGGGATGAGAGGAAAACACTTTTATTGCAGCTACTGCCAGAATTCAGAGAAGAAAGCTCTAAAACTTGTGGAAATCTCCATGATTTTTATGGCTGGCAGCTGGAATTTTAAGATATCACCTGCCCAGGTGGAGCTTGGATTAAAGAGAGTTGATCCTGCTCCTCTGGGCTCCCAGGTGATCCTGCAGAATATTGGATTTTGTTTTTTCCTCCTGTGTTGTGTATTAAATTTATCTTCAAGCTTTAAGCACTGGCCTAACCCATCCTGGCTCTCAGGCCTTCATTTAATGTTCCCATTTCAGCATTTCTGTTTCCCAGCAGGTCAGGAATTGGATATTGGGGAGGAATTCCTTCCTGTGAGGGTGCTGAGGTCCTGGCACAGAGAAACTGTGGCTGCCTCATCCCTGGAAATGTCCAGAGCAGCTTGGACAGGCCTTGGAGCAACCTGGGATAATAAAAGTTGCCCCTGGGGAACTGGATGAGCTTTAAGGCCTCTTAAAAACCATTTTTTTAGCCATTCTATGACATAATCACCCTGATATGAGGGTTTTTTTTTTTTAATTAGCCATTTTTATTTTTGATATCAAACCAAATATCTGTGATACTGGAACTGACCCCCATGCCCTCCTCTGCACCTCAATTCCCTCCCAGGCTGGTTTGGGGCTGCTGAGCTGTTCTGCAGTGTTGTTTTTTTATCTTATTTTCCTCTGTTAGAGTCAGGATTAAATGCTTGAGAGACACAGTTCATGTTTGGACTCAGGTGTTTATTAATTCTTATCTCTGTTACAGTCTCACAAGCTGTGAATTCCAGCTAACAAAGTACAAAATGTCTCTGTCTCTGTCTCTGCAAGGCCTTTTAAGCACAAATTGCCCAATTAAGAAATGACACCTAAATTATTTTGATTTTAACCCAATAACAACCACCCCTGGCCCACAATGAGGACTTTTCTGCCCAATTCCCAAACCCCACCCAGCCCATGGAGAAGAAGGTGAAAAAGAAGGGCTCAGCCTCAGCCCTAACACCTCCCCCTTGCTTTCTCTCTATTCCTGTATTCTAAACCCTCCAGCTCTGAGTTTTGCACCCTGTGCTATCACACACTTCTATCCAAAGCCCACAGCCACAATCCCAGGGCTGTCACTCAATTTTGGGAGCTTCTCCAGGGCCTCAGGTCAGTGCAGAGTTTGCTTGGGGCTCAGAGCCTGCCAGCACAGAAATCCTGGAATTCTCAGCTCCCAGGATCCCAGCCCTGCCCTACCTGCTCCCCTCTGACAAGAACTGAAAGCTGAGGCTGCTTCCTGAGCCTGCCCCACCAACCCAAAGAAAAGAAACTCTCAGATGTTCCTGGGCAGCAGCTGCACATCAAAAATAGCCCCTGGGCAACAGCCCCAGTGCCCTGTGAGCACAGGAAGGTTCTGCTCCCACAAACACAGCTCTCATTTATTGGAAGTGAGCACTGAGTCCTTTTTCCATGCTCACTTAGGAGTGGGAACTGAAACCTCTGGGTGCACAGAGCTGTGCTTGACACCAAAGCTGTTTGCTGGTGATTTGGGCACTGTGGTGATGGATTCTCATCCTTAATGGGCATTTCCTTCCTGGCTGGATGAGGATTTGTTGTTTATGTTTGGCAATTGGATTTGAAATTTTGTTTGGGGGAGGAGAAGCTCCAGGGAGAGCTGAGAGCCCCTGGCAGGGCCTGCAGGGGCTCCAGGAGAGCTGGAGAGGGACTGGGGCCAAGGGACACAGGGACAGGAGGCAGGGAATGGCTTCTAAGTCAGATTTGATGGGATATTGGGCAGGAATATCCCTTGCCTTTAAGATGGGGAAGGGCTGGGCTGGAATTCCCAGAGCAGCTGTGGCTGCCCCTGGATCCCTGGCAGTGCCCAAGGCCAGCTTGGACATTGGGGACAGCCTGGGACACTGGGAGCTGTCCCTGCCGTGGTTGGGGTGGGATGAGATGAGTCCCTTCCATTTAAGCCCCTTCCATAATTCCAGGATTTGTGGCTGTGCCACACCAGGGTCAAAGCCACATTCCCAGTCCTGTCCTAAACTCCACATAATTTACACTGAGCTTAACCACACTCATCTTTGGGAGGACCTGGGTCAAATTTTTGAATCCTGCCCAGAAAAAGGGACAAAACGTGACCTGGGAATCAGGACAGAGCCACCAGGAATTTCCCTGGATGTGTGGCTTCATTTCCATCCCTCTGCTTCCCAGATTATTTCCCAGGCACTGTGACAAGCCCTTAAAACAAAGAAGACAATACGTGTAAATCCCGGGAATTCCAAGTGTAAATCCCAGGAATTCCAAGGCTTTGTGAGGGATTCTGATGTCCCAGCAGGAGGCTGCTCACTCCTGTCTGCTCTTTATCCCAACCCAGCAAAACTCAGGTGTTGCTGTGACATTTCCAGCACCTCAGGCATCCCTGGGACACATCTCCAGCCCCATCCTGGCTCTTCCCAGCTGTTCCAGGGTGATATTTCGAGCCACACGCTCCTGGGATGAATATCCAGGCAGTAAAAAGTCACTGCTGTCCTTGCAGAAGGCTGAGTTGGCCTCACTGCTCCACTGCCCCTGTCAGCAGGGAATTTTTCTGGAGGGTTTCACTCCTCATCACAGCTTCCAGGGCGCTGGAGGGGCACGGGTGAGTGTGGATTTTCCACCCCCAGACGGTGGGAATTGTTCCTTTTCAGCCTCCCACTTGGTGTGGTTTCTTTGCCAAGGAAAACCCAGGTGCTGCTGGGTTCTTGTCCAGGATCCAGGCAGGAGCTTTCCCTCTGAGTCAGGAGAAACCCAATCCCCCCAGCACGCCTGCAGTCGAGGCCGAGTTGCAAATTGCTCAGACAAGACATAAAACTGAGCTCCTGACCACATCTGCTGGTTAAAGATCCCCCAGTGCTCCTTGCAGAGGTAGGAGGAGCAGCAATCCACAGGATTTTCCAGTTCCTTCTGCCTGGAGTTTGCTCCTCCTCCACTCCTGGCTGTGGATGTCGTGGTGTCTGCAGCAGTTTGGGATGGATCTGCCTGGGAGTGCAGAAATGTCCTTAAAAGGGGGGTGTTCATCACTCCCTGCCCTCCTGTTCCAGGCAAAGCTGGGCCTTTCCTGGATTGCTCAGGCTCTGGGAATAGGAGCTGAGTCCAGAAAGTCTCAGCCTGAAGTGATGTCTGGAGCACCAGCCAGAGAATCCCAGAATCCCAGAATCATCAAAGGATCCCCCAGTGCCAGCCCAGCCCCAGCAGCATCACCCAAACCCTGTCCCCAAGGCCACCTCCAGACTCCTCCTGAACACTCCCACACACAGGGACTCCAAACCTCCCTGGGCAGCTCAGCCCAAGGCCTGACCACTCTGCCAGGGAAATTTCCTTGCCCAAGCTCCAACCTGAGCCTCCCCTGGTGCCATTTGAGGCCATTTCCTCTCCTCCTTTCCCTGCAGAGCCACAAGGGCCCCCCTGAGCCTCCTTTTCTCTCCCAAACCACCCCAAATCCCTCAGCTGCTCCTCCTAGGATTTTTCCAACCCTTTTCCCATCTCCATTCCCTCCCCTGGGCACACTCCAGCCCCTCAGTGCTGTCCCCTCTCTGCCCTTCAGCCAAGCACTTCTGACCTGACCCCATCTCTCCATAGCCCATGGAGAAATCCCGTGGGTTTTAAGCCAGGATCCACATGGATATGACAATAAACTCCTGATAACCAACAGAGTGAGTGCTGCTCTCCTCAGCAGACAGAGAGGAGCTGGGGGAGATCTCTGTGGGATCTCAGCTGCAAGGACACAAAATCCCAACAGGGGAAAACCTCATCCCATTTTCCCACTTCAGTCCCTCCTGACCCCACTCTGGAGTGTCCCCATGGTGGCATCTGCCCTTGGCTCTCTCACTGACCTAAAAACTCAAATATAAAAGGGGATTTTTTTTTTTTTTTTGTTTCCTCTCCAGGAAAAGAAAAAAAAATAAGAAAAGATAAAAAAGATGCCTTTCCACAGATATTCCCTGTGTCTGGCTGCCTCCCCACGAGTTCCAGGAAATTGCTTGGCTGCCACTTCACACAGCTGGGAACACTTTGGAGCAGCAGTAGCCGTGGTGCTGATCCTGCTTGGGATGAGAAGGGTGAGGGGATGGGATGGGATGGAATCACAACTGTCTGGTGTTCCCTCAGGAGCACTGGGAATGAGCCTTCCCCTTTCCTGAGCACTGCAGACTGCCTGGGGATGGGGGATTCTGCTTCCCAAGCTTTTGGAGCATCAGAGAAATTCCAAGGCATGGATGAGAGAAGAGAGAAAAGAGAAAGAAGAAAGAGGGGTGAAGGCTGGGAGGGAAGGGAGTTCCAGCCTTGATTGATTATCCAAGGAAAAAAATAAGTGGAAATGGATAAAAATGTGGCCATTTATAGTGGCCAAGGTGGAATGGATATAAATCCCATTTTTTGATACGGATTGAGGTCTCCACACAGTTCTTGGAATGACAGGAATTGTTCTTGTGGGGAAATTCAGCTTTCAGAGGTGGCTTAATCCCAGCAGGATCCATAATCCTTGGGAATGACTGGTGTTCCCTCAGGAGCATTGGGAATGAGCCCTGCGTGCCTTCCCAATGTTCCTGAGCACTGCAGACTGGCTGGGGATGGAAAATTCTGCTTCCCAAGCCTTTGGAGCATCAAAGAAATTCCAAGGCATGGATAAGATGTGTCCCACCAAGCTGAGGGTGCAGGATCACCCCCATAAACACCACCCACAACTGGGGGTGTCCAGGGAAACAAAAAAATTGGGATAAAGTGGTGGAGTAACTCCCAGAGAGAAAGAGGAAAGAGGGATGAAGGCTGGGAAGGAAGGGAGTTCCAGCCTTGATTGATTATCCAAGGAAAAAATATGGAAATGGATATAAATCCCTTTTTATTTATATGGATTGAGATCTCCATAGAGTTCTTGGAATGACAGGAATTGTTCTTGTGGGGAAATTCAGCTTTCAGATTAATCCCATCAGAATCCATAATCCCAGGGAATGATTTGGGACAGATTTCCCTAAAGGTGATTATTGGCTTGGTTGTGTCAATGCTGGTGATATTTGGGAAGATCTGACTGAAGAAAATTGCCTGCAGTGAAATCATTAGGAATTAATTCAGTTCCCTTAATAAGATTTTTGATTTAAAAAAGGGAAAATTTGACAAAGTAAGGAAATGAGGGATTGAAGCCATCTGGAGTGAGCAAAGTCCAATTTCCTCAAGTCATGGATGCAAGGAAGGGATGGTCCTTTTGGAGCAAATAAAGAAAATTAGGAACAATTAGGGAGCTGACATGGAATGAAATGGGAAGTTCCAGTTGGAGCTCAGAGGCACAAAATGCAAAGCAGCAAAAATCCAAACTCACAAAAAATCTGGTTCAGATCTTGCAAAGGAAATAAAAAGCAGCAAAAAAAAGTTTTTCAGTTACAGAAATGAGAAGAGAACAAAGAAAGAAGAAGTGAGGACACTTTGAGGGCAACCTGGAGATCAGAACTGAAGAGTGACTCAGAACCCAGGGAATGCTTTCCCTCATTTTTCCAGAGAGGATGCAAAAGGTGCTGGCAAAAGCAGGAGGATGAATTAATGGGAAGGGAATGAAGGTGAAGTGGGAATGATCACCCTGAGGTGGGAGCAGAGCTCCAGGAGCTCAAACTGGGTGAGCTGGGCACTCTCCATGTTCACCTCTGGAATGATTTCAATGGGAATGGGGATCTCAGTGCTCTCCTCTGAAGAGGCAAAACCCACAGGGAAAAAGAATTTTGTAGTAAAGGATTATAGTGATATCCAGAGAAATGGGATTACTTAGCTACTGGGAGGTTGAGGTTGGAAAGCAGGGAAAAATTCCAGCCCTCTGAGGCCTGAGGTTGTGGTACAGATTCCCAGGAGGAGGAGAAGGTTTCTCAGGGAAGGGGACCAAGGGCTGGGAAGTTTAATTTAAGGAGGCTCAGGGGGGCCCTTGTGGCTCTGCACAAGTCCCTGCCAGGAGGGGACAGCCAGGGCAGGGGTCAGAAAAAGGGACAGGATGAGAAAAATCAGCCTCAGGCTGGCACAGGGGAGGCTCAGCTTGGCCAGCAGCAGGAATTTCCCCATGGAAAGGGGGCTCAGGCCTTGGAACTGCCCAGGGAGCTTGGCAGTGCCCATCCCTGCAGGTGGCACCTGGAGGTGGCACTCAGGGTGACAAAGTGGGCACAGCTGGAACTCCATGATTTTGGAGATCTTTCCCAACCTCAGGGATCCTGGGATTCTTAAATTCTGGGCTGGGTTCTTCCCTGGCTCAGGAGACCCCACAGCCCCCTTGGACCCCCACCAGCAAGAAACCCCCTTCCAAAATTTATGGGGAACCCTGACTGCATCTGGAATTTCTGCCTCCTTAATCCCCTTTTAATAGCCATGGAAATTAGCATGAAAGCCTAATGATCGTGTCTGGGATCAAGAGAGACAGGTATTGTTTAAATCCACATTTTAGCAGCATTAGTAAGCAAGCACAAGGGAAAAACCAGTTCTCTGTTGCAACACTGGAGGATTTTGGCAGGATTTTGGCAGGAGGAATAAATCCTGAAAGCTCTGCTTGTAATTAATCTCTATCTGCAGCTTGGAGCTCTGTCCAGGAGAATTCCCATTGCTCCAGCTGAGGATGCTTCAAAGTCTGTTGCAAAGGACACACCAGTGAAAAGTTTTGCTGGTAAGGTCTTTAATTATGGCTTTGTTAAACATTTAATTTGTAGATGAAAGAGCAGCTATTGTGAGCTGGGCTGTTAAAATCATCTGTGTTAAGCTGTTAAATAAGCTCCTGGCTTTTTGTGTTAATTCCTAAATATGTCAAGGAGGTAATTTAATATTGGGACGTGGAAGTTTTTGTCCCTGTCTCCCTCCTTTAAGTTGGAGTTAATTGGATGGGTGCTGCACTGGAGCAGAAATGGTGCCAGGCATTTAAAACTCAGTATTTCAGGGCAAGATTTCAGATTTAAATTCAGAGACATCACAAAGAGGCAGAGGCAACTTTAAAACAAGGAGCATCCTTGGCCTTTTGGATTTGCCTCAATATTCAATATATGAGATTGTTCTCAATAGAACCACAAGGGTTTTTTGGGGATAAATCCTGGGGAGAAGGATTTGGGAGTTCTCATGGGGGAAAAGCTGCACAGGAGCCATCAGTGAGAGCTGGGAGCCCTGAAATCCATCCTGGACTGGGGTGCATCCATGGAGGAGAGAGCAGCAGGAAAGGGATTGGGATGAGGAAAGGGATTGGGATGAGGAAAGGGACTGGGATTGTGTCCCTGTGCCCCTCAGGTGATTTCCCACCTGCAGAGCTGCCCCAGGCCTGGATCCCAGCACAGGGAGGACGTGGAGCTGCTGGAGAGAGCCCAGAGGAGGCAGCAGGATGAGCAGAGGGATGGAGCAGCTGTGCTGGGAGGAAAGGCTGGCAGAGCTGGGATTGTTCAGCCTGGACAGGAGAAGCTTTGGGCTGAGCTCAGGGTGGCCTTGCAGGGCCTGAAGGAGCTGCAGGAAACCTGGAGAGAGACAATTGCCAAGGGATGGAGGGACAGGACACAGGGAATGGCTTCAGAGTGAGAAATTACAGGTTTAGATCAGATCTTAGGAAAATTTTCCTACCTGGCAGGGTGGGCAGGCCCTGGCATAGAATTCCCAGAGCAGCTGTGGCTGCCCCTGGATCCCTGGCAGTGCCCAAGGCCAGCTTGGACATTGGGGCTTGGAGCAGCCTGGGACACTGGGAGGTGTCCCTGCCACGGCAGGAGGTGGGAATGGGATGATCCCATTTTTTTAAAATCTCCTTTAAGATCCCTTCCAACCCAACCATTCCATGATCCCATGATTTACCATGTGTTTGGAGCCTCAACAAAAACCTCTCACACGTGGAGACCTCCAAGTTCCCAAAGGGGCTGTGCCCATGGCCAGGCTTGGCCATTTAAATTCTGCTGGGATTAAAAATTCTGCTCATCAGGCAACAAAGGAGAGACTCCAATTAAGTTCCTACCTCATTAAGCAAAGCCAAAACAAAGAATCCAAAAATTACCCATGGAGAATCTGCCCCAACCCTGGTTTGTAAACAGCTGACAAATGCACGTTCATTAATTCAGAACTTGCTCCCAGACTTTTTTGGAGCACAAAATGAAGCCACACTCACACAATAAATTATTCCCTGCAAATGATTCACCAGGTTTAGAAATTACCTAATCCCTGAGCTCTCTTTCCAAACAGTGGATGGATTTCTCTGGATTGATTTTCGTCCCAGAATGTTAATTCTTTTCCATTTTTAAAAAATCCTTTATTTGGTTTCTATTCCATTTTTCTCACCTGTTACCTTACCCTGATGAGGATTTTTTCCCTTCCTGATTCAGTCCCAGCCAGTGAGGTCGGTGTTCATTTGTTTTTGTGTTTGCTGAAGTGACTTTGTGGCTCCTGGGTGCCACACTCCCATGGCTGGTTCACCTCAACCCTCTTCATTTGCATTCTAAACCCTCATGGTCTGGGCAGAAATTCAGCCTTTCAGCCACTTGTCACCACCAGCTCACACCCTTGGAGCAAGGTTTCCCCCTCAAAGGCCACAAAACCACCCTTTGGTCATTTCCCATTCCCTCAGGGTGAGGAAAAAAAAAAAAATGTCCTTTGGGCTGGAATTGTTGGTTTTGAGGTGCTGCCAGTGGCTGCTCCTGATGGGTGCCCACAGGTGATTTATCCCTGATTTTTCAGCATCCACAGAGCCTTTCCCATCATGGATCCTGCTGGAATGGCCCTGCAGGGAAGTGGGGAGGGGAACAGAGGCTGCAGGGACAGGAGGTGGCTTCTGTCCCCTCTCTGCATTTCCTGCAAACTTTGGGAGAAGAAAAAGTGAGGAACCACCCCCAAAATAAATGTAATCAATATCCCTGCTGTCCACAGCACCCCAGGATTTCCTGAGTTGGAAAACACTCACCAGGATCATCAAAATCCAATGATGCAGGAGCACCACATTAAAATCCGGGCATGGCCCATAATCCTTGGAGTTCTAAGTGGCAATTTTCTAACTGTGTCCCCTTGTGGAAAACTTGTGGTTGTGGATATCTTAAAAAGCTTTTTTTAAAATAATTTAATTTTGTTTATAATAAAAAACCTTCTTATATTCAGTTTCATAAATGGATAGAGAAGCATCTGACAACAGAAACGTTGAAGTTGCATTGAGTTCCTCTCGTATTTTCAATAATCTGTGGGCCTGGGACAGAAAAATTCCGTTGTTCTGCTATTTCTACAACCATGAAACACAGGCTGCAGGCAGGAGAAGTGGGTGACAGTTTGGCTGCAACCACATCTTCTCTAAATTGGTGACACAGGCCAGGGGCCTAAAAATAAACATCCTTGTGGTTTGGCTCTCAGAGCCAGAGCGCAGCCGGGAGGTTTGGGCATGGGAAGGACAAAAAAAATAATTAAATGAATTAACCTGATCTTCCAAAAATAGGAGGAAAACCATCATGGTTTGAGCTCTTTGGGCCCATGGATGAAGAAACACTCGGAAATTCATGGATTCACAGAATGGTTTGGAAGGGATTTTAAAATTCTCCCATCCCATGGGCAGGGACAGCTCCCAGTGTCCCAGGCTGTCCCCAATGTCCAAGCTGGCCTTGGGCACTGCCAGGGATCCAGGGGCAGCCACAGCTGCTCTGGGTGAGCTCCTGGAAGCCAAAACATCAAGCACAGGTTGAAGAGCAGAAAAAAAAAATTCCTCCAGAAGAGCTGTGAGGACCAAAGGGACTTTTTGGTCCTTCCTTGGGTGGGCACCCACCTTGAACCACCACCAGTCCCTCCCTGAGGGGTTTTGCTCAACCTTTGAGTCAACAGGAATTTTTCCACCAGGAAGAGTGGTCAGGCCTTGGGATGAGCTGCCCAAGGAGGTTTGGAGTCACTGGAATTGTCCCAGAGGAGTCTGGATGTGGCCCTTGGGGACAGTTTGGGGTGATGCTGGTGGCACTGGGTGATCCTGAAGGGGGTTTTTTCCCACCTTGATGATCCTGTTTTGTTTTCTTGTGCCAACAGCTGACACTCAAATCATTTCCTGCCTGATTTAATGAGGTTTTTAAGCAGCAAGGCACGTGTGGAAAATCAGGGCTGCTTTCCCTCAGGAATGGTGTGGAGTAGGGAATCAAACAACACAAAACCCAGTTCAAGTAATTCCAATATTGTTCATTTCTAAGAGTCACAGCCTGACCTGTGTGGTGACACTGAACACAGACAGGGGGATTCCTAAAAATATAGGAAGTGGTTGAGAAAAATGCCCCAAAGAAAAAGGGAAATTCAATTCCTTAGAGTCAGCAGGAGGAATGAGACCAGCCCTGCACAACCCAGAAGAGGAGCTACAGGAGGTGTGGAGCTAAATTGGAACAGAAGAAATGGACAAAAAATGGAACAACAAACCTGGGATTAAATGGCAGAGTTAAGAGATTTTAGAGGTTATTAAAACTTGGCCAGAGTGCACCAAAAAATGGGAATTTTTATGCAGTGCAGCTGGAAGAAACAGCAGAACCTAACACAGGTAAGTTCTGAAGGTGGAAATGAGAGGAATGAGCTGAGGGGGTGAGGAGAGCAAGGAAATCAAAGTTTTATACAATAAATCCAACATAAAAATGTATTTTTATGTGTTCAGAAGGTGAATCCCAAGAATAAATGCTGGGTCTGGCTGTTTTGGGGGGTGTCAATGCCTCAGCTCAGGATTATAAAGACACCAGAGGGAAGATTTTTCCTCAGCAGTGAATTCAGGGTGAAATATCTGCCTCAGACACCAAAGTTGATGCTTTGCCTGAGTTTTTCCATAAAAGAAAAGGAAACTGAGATGTTTCAGCAGTGACACCGTGGGTCAGCTGCTTTTTTTTTACCTCCTGCCATGAAATTACACCTAAAACACCAATATTTAATCAGCCAACCCTGAAAATAAAAAATAATAAAAACCCCTAAATTATTTCCATTCCTCCAATAGACAACTGGAGTTACCAGGGTGAAAAGTGGGGTCTCACCATGAAAATCATTGAGCTCTTACACTGCTAAAAGGGGATTAATTTTAAAAATAATTCATTAATTTAAAAAAGAAATGTGTGTAATTGGGAGGGGAACTTCACCAACTCCATATCCATCCGAGCATTCCCCAACTGCCACGGGTGGGAAGGAAGTTCCCATCCATGCAGATAATGCCAGAAATAACCACGACAGGATCTGGAGAATTTCCTGTGAATTTCTGGCTGTCCTGAGATACAGGGGGCAGTGCCAACAGGCCCTGCTGCTCTAATGCAATGTTTGAAATGCCTGTGGGGCTCCTCTCCCAAATTAAAGCTGGAGATGGTGCAGTGAGATCATCGGTGTCTCTGCAATGCTGCTGCTTCTCTCGCCCCAAAAAAGCACAAATTTTGGGGCTTATTAAGGCTAAATTTGGCTAAATCACAAAGTTCTCTGTGGTCTGACTGAGACACCTCCAGTGTTTGCTGAAAAACTCCATCTGTGCCTGCTCTGAGGTTTCAGAGCTGTTCCATGCTTATTAATTTGTTGTATTGGATAATTGGATTAATTTTTTTTTTTACTCTTAGCTGCTTGATGAAAATAAAACTCATCATGGTAAAAATTGCTGGATTTTTTAAATATATGAAACATATCCTGGGTGAGTGTTGGCACTGAGAATTCCAGGATTTCTGTGCTGGCAGGCTCTGACCCCCAAGCAAACTCTGCACTGACCTGAGGCCCTGGAGAAGCTCCCAAAATTGAGTGACAGCCCTGGGATTGTGGCTGTGGGCTTTGGATAGAAGTGTGTGATAGCACAGGGTGCAAAACTCAGAGCTGGAGGGTTTAGAATACAGGAATAGAGAGAAAGCAAGGGGGAGGTGTTAGGGCTGAGGCTGAGCCCTTCTTTTTCACCTTCTTCTCCATGGGCTGGGTGGGGTTTGGGAATTGGGTAGAAAAGTCCTCATTGTGGGCCAGGGGTGGTTGTTATTGGGTTAAAATCAAAATAATTTAGGTGTCATTTCTTAATTGGACAGTTTGTGCTTAAAAGGCCTTGTAAAGAGAGAAATAGGGGCTATTTTTCACTTTGTTTGCTTGAAGTGCTGCAGAACTCAGTTTGTGAGACTGGAACAGAGATAAGAATTAATAAACATCTGAGTCTGAACACGAAATGCTGTCTGGAGCATTTAACCCCGACTCTAGCAAAAAAAAAAATAAGATAAAAACTGAGAGGTGACCCTGAGGGAGGTGATTCCCCCCTCTGCGCTGCTCTCCACCTGCAGAGCTCTGGGATCTCCAACATAAGATGGATCTGGAGCTGCTGGAGTCATTCCAGAGGGCTGTGGATGTGATCAGAGAGAAGGATCAGCTCCCTCTGGAGAAGAGAAGGCTCTGGGGAGACCTTGGAGCACCTTGCAGTGCCAGAAAGGAGCCCACAGGGAAGATGGAGATGTTTTACAAGGGCTTGGAGTGACAGGACAAGGAATCATGGCCTTAAACTGGAAGAGGGAAGGTTTAGACTTGATATTAAGAAGGAATTCTTTCCCAGGTTTCCCAGGGAAGCTGCAGCTGCCCCTGGATCCCTGGCAGTGCCCAAGGTCAGGTTGGACACTGGGGCTTGGAGCAGCCTGGGACAGTGGAAGGGGGTGGAAATAAATCATCTTTAAGGTTTCTTCCAACCATCACTGAGCTCTCCATGGGCATTAATTCACCTTTCACAATGGCCAGGCTACATCAATCTGCTCCCCACTGAGAACTGTGGCAAATAAAACCCCCCTAAACAGAGACAGCATCCCAAACTCCATCCAAGGGATGTAACTGGAGGCCCAGATCCCATCAGCCTGGACTTCACCTCCCTGTGGCTCCTTTTAAAATCTGAATTTAACTTCCAGCCAGAGAATACCGGCTAAACTCTGTGGAGTTTCTTCCAACACTCAGGATCAGGGGACACGGTGCTCTTCACTTCTCCAGGCCCTGGGGTGAAGCATCCTTCAATTTTCAGCTGGCTGAGCTTCAGAATCCTTGGTTTGGTCCTCGAGTGCCATTGAATCCCACTACCACGTGAAGAATTAAAGATGTTCTTGTATTTTCCCCCTTGGGGATCTCAGATCCTCCCTGAGGTTTTCCCAGCTGATCTGTTGGATCTAATCACCAATAACAGGATGAGGAGACTGAGTTCTATGAGTTTTTTATGTCATTATCAGTCTCAGTGATGTGGAGACGTAAAAGATGGCAAAACTCACACTATAACAGCAGAAGCCAAAGTCCTCTTTGTTACAAGGCCTCTAAAAAGTATTTTTTTTAGCCAATAGACTAATGCTAAAAGCTTATAAGCTTCTACTTAAGCCAATCACTAAACACTTCACGTACCTCTTACAGTAGCTTATTCTATATATTTTTGCAGCTCAGAAACTTTCTATGCTCTACACACTTTAATGCCTGAAATTCAACTCTGTTCCAGACCTCAGTCTATGTGAGCTCATTGCAAAGCCGTGGAAATCCTCTGCTTTTTCAGTCCCCGCGCCGATCCACTCAAAATCGGACAGCAATTCCCGAGCCGCTGCTCTGCTCGGGGAAGCGAGCTCGGAAATATTTCAAACACTTTTCTCTGCCGAGCCGCAGAGATTAAAAAAAAAAGCTCGAACTTCATTCTTTAAACGCTGCCTGAGTGGGAATTCCCGGCTGAGCTCCCGTTTATCCCACCTCAATTAGCCCCTCCGAGCGCATCCCTCCCTCCCGCAGGCACCTCCGCGCATCCTGACACCAACCCGCGACGCTCCGAACCGGCCTCTGCTCCCTCACCGAGCGATGTTTACCTAATTAAGAGCTCCTCGGCAGTCCCCAGCCAGTTAATTGTGTCATTAGCGGCAGTTTTGACGCGAGGAACAGCTCGTGGCTGGAGGATGGAGCCGGCTCCAGCTCCGAGCATCTCCCGGGGGAGTCGCGGCGCGGCCGCCGCACGGAGCAATAATTGGTCCTCGGAGGATGCTGAGCTGCCAGGGGGGAATTGTTTGGCCTTGAGAATCAAATTCCGAGCTGCCACGGCTCCTGTGTTGCGTGGTGAGTCCCGGGTTATCCCCGGGAGGGATGAGATGGGATTGTCCCCTCTGTCACATTCCGCTGTCGGAGCAGAGCAGCGGCGGGGTCGGGTCCGAGCGGTCCCGGTGGTGCCGAAAATCCAACCCTGCCCTGCCCTGCTTCATCTGCACAAAGCTCCCTGCTCCCCATGGGGGATTTGGGCATGTGGAAGTGGGATGGGATGGATCAAAACGTGCCGGGTTTGGGATCAAAACGTGGGTTTGGGTGATGCTGCTGCTGGTGGTGCACGTCCTGGGTCGGGGAGGAGGAGAATTCCTCTGTTTTTTGGGAGTTCAGAGTGTGAATTTCACAGAATTCACAGAATTTCCCAGAGATCTGGCCGGCAGAAAGGATCCTCTCCTTGGAGGCACAATTCCAGGAGTTTTTTCTGCTCAAACCCTCTTCATTCAGGCAGCTGTGGGTGCAAACCCCCTGCTCTTACAGACACGATGTGCCCAGGAGAGTGAAGGGGGGAGAAAACACTGCAGGATCTTCAGAGGACAAAAATAACAAATTGTTTCACCATGAAACTAGCAGAGAAAAAGTTCATGTGCATAAACTAAGAAAAACATAGGAGAGCACAGCAGATTTTTAGACCTTTGAAACAGGGAATATCCTGAGCTGGAAGGGATTCACAAGGATTATCCCAAATGCAGCTCCTGTCCCTGCCCAGAGCCCAGCAATCCCCCCTGGGCATCCCTGGTGTCCAAAGGCTCCTGGAGCTCTGGCAGCCTCGGGGCCGTGCCCATTCCCTGGGGAGCCTGGGCAGTGCCAGCACCTCTGGGGGAAGAACCTTGCCCTCAAATCCAACCTCAATCCCTGCTGGCACAGCTCCAGCTGCTCCCTGGGTGCTGTCCCTGTGCCAGGAGCAGAGATGGGAGCTGCCTTCAGTCTCTGCTCCAACTGGAAATTCCAGGTGCCCTCTCCTGGTGTGGCCCCTCCAGACCCTTCCCCATCCTCCAGTGTCTCCTCTGGACACTTTGGAAGAGCTTTATGTGTTTATCTTGAGACACCCAAAACTGTCCCCAGCCCTGGAGTGAGGCCAGGTGGGACAATCCCTGTTCCTGCAGTCCCCAGGACAGGGATGTCCCTCCTGCCTCCAGGGCTCTGCTCACTCCCATCCCACCAACCACCACCCCCAGGCCCCTTTTCTCTCCACTGCTCTCCAGCCTCTCCTTTGCAACACCACATTTTAATTTCCATCCCTGCCAGAATCGTCACCTTTGCCAAATTAAGGATTTTTTTTTATTTTTTATTTCCATTTCCACCCAACCCTGACTCCCTCCTGAGGCCCTGGAGCCTGAATTGGTCCTTTTGTGGTTTGAGATTTGGCCCAAAAGAAAAGATAAGAGCATTACATCTCCTGCCCCAGGGAGGCACAAATGGGAGTATTTGAAAATTAAACCTTGGAGTGGATCCAAGGTTTTTCCAAGCTTCACCAGGGGAGAAGCACATCCCAAGCAAAACCTTTCCCTGGGCATGATTTATAGGCCTGTTAAACCACAGTGTGTTTTAATGATTCTTTAGGAACATCAGGGAAGGGGGAAAAAATGAAGAAGGAAGAGTTTGGGCTTCTTTAAATCAATAGATCTATGAGAAGATAAATACAAGTTTAAAAGGGGGTGTTCATTTAGTGGCATTAATAGACCAATAGTCTGATAATCCCCCTCACTGAGCACCTTGTGGGCTTGTGGGATAATCCTATCTTCAAAACATCACATGGAAAATCATATATTTGATGACTACTAAGTTCTATTTAAAACATCCCTCAAATCATCAGTTTTGCTTCTAAAAATATTCTGTATGTTAATAATTATAATAAAAAAAAATTCTCATTTCTTCATACATCAGCCAGAAGTCAATTTTAAAAAAATAAATTTTTTTAAAAAATTGAAAATAAATCATAAACAGAGAAATACAAGAATTATTCCAAACTGAAATCAGGTTGTTTCATTGGAGCTGAAATCAGAAGGGACAAATCAGGCAATTGATGCTCAGCCTTTGAATCTGCTCCAAAGAAGTGCAATCAGACACTAAGGAAATATCTGAGGCTCAGTGATGTTTCCCAGCTCCAAGAGAATGGATTGCTGCTTCTCCCAGGGTGAGGAGAAAATTCCCCATGGGAATGGCAACCTCTGGGAAGGATGTGTTAAAAATCCTTGTGCTGGGTGAGTTTGGAAATCTTGAAATCCCAAGGAAGAGATGAATTGGGATGTGGGAGAGCCTGAGGGATCCTGAAAAAAAAAGGAAAAACTTCCCAAGGATTCCAAAGGGCTTTGCTGCAGGCAGGGATGGGCTGTGGGGAGAAATTGCTCCAGATCTCAGGGAGATCTTCCCTGCAAAGCACTGGAGTTGGGAAAATGATGAAAAATGATGACTGATGGAATTTTAGTGCCTGCTTTTCCAAGGTTTTTGTTGGCAGGGAGGAAGCAGCCCTGAGTGTTGTCTTCTCAGGCAGTGGGGAGTGAAATTCTTCAGCAGCCTGTGCCAGAATTACCAGGCAGGACTCAAAGCCAGAGCTCCTGATCCTGAAATCTTCTTGTCCTGAATCTCCTTCCTGCTGCTTTAGGAGGAAAACCTCTGTGTTAGAGGGCCACAGAGTGGTTTTGGGGTGGGAACAGGAGGAAGAATTGGAGGGTGGCAGGGAGAATAGGGAGAAAAATTGGAAAAACAAAAAAAGCCCCCAGGGCCCAACCACCATTGCAATCCTGGCATATCCCTTGATCCAGGAGGTCTTTTCCCACAAAATCCTCCATCAAAGCCAGCACAATTCCTGCCACAAGATGATGTTCCTACAAACAGGTGCCTCCATCCCTTAAAATCCAAAAGATCTCTTCCATCTTCCCCCAAGAAGCATTAAATTCACCTTTGTCTCTTCCTGCTCATCGAGGACTTTATCATGACACCTTCCTGTTCTTAGAAATCTTTCACTTTCTTTCCTGGCACAGGGAAACCACCCACAGAAACCCAAAAGGAAGCTGACTAATTATTCCTGGGAAACAATGAGATTACAGAAATCACAAAGCTTTTCATCTCATCTCTCATTTGCTCTCACCTCCCATCATGAATAGCAAAACCACCACCAGCTCAAAAATTACTCATGGCCTTTCTTTAATAAATGGGAATCACCTCTAATAACCAGTTGGAAAATCCCAGATAATGAGGGAGGTGCAGGAAGAGATTTGGCACTTGGCTCCTCCAAGTGTGAATCAGCAAAACCTGAATTTTCCCAAGGATATTCTGGAATATCTTCACTGGGTGCTGGGGTCGTGGCAGGGGAGCTGTGCAAGGTTGTGGCAGGAATGTGTCCCCAAATGTCCCCCAGATGGGGGGCAGGGAGTGACAGGATGAGGGGGAACAGCCTCCAGCTGAAGAAGGACAGAGTTAGAGGGGATTTTGGGAAGGAATTCCTCCCTGTGAGAGTGGGGAGGTGCAGGGAAAAGTTCTTCAGAGAGGTTGTGGACTTTCCTGGCAGTGCCCACAGGTTGGAGCAGCCTGGGACAGTGGGAATTGTCCCTGACCATGACAGGGGAGTGGCACCAAATTATCTTCAAATTCCAACCCCAAACATTCCAGGATCCCAAGATTCTCTGTGTGCTCCATGTTTCCTCCTCAGCTTTCTCTTCCCCTCAGCCAGCTCACCTCAGGTGAGGAAAACACCACTTTAACCCTGGGGCTGTGCTGCTCATCCCGGCTGGGGGAAGGAGCAGGAATCACCTTTCCAGGAACCAGGAGAGCTCCAAAATGCCCTCATGAGTCACCTCAGCTCCTCTGAGCTGCCTTTACTGGCACGGGGCTCAGCTCTGGAGGCTCATTTTACACTTCCAAGGCAAAGCTCAAAGCTCTCAACTTGTGTGGACTTGAAGCTCTCCGGATCCCGCTGACATTCCCAGCAGTCGGCAGCTGCACTCATCATCCACAGGGAAAACAAACAAAAAAAAAAATAATGAAAACCAACTCTCCTCTTTAAAATTCCATTGCAAACTGAGCCCATGGATCTGAGCCCTCCTGGCCAGCCTGTCCTCATGGAATGATTTGGGTTGGGGTGGATGTTAAAGCTCACCCAGTCCTATGGGATCTTCCACTAAGCCAGGTTGGCCTCCAAGCCCTGTCCAGCCTGGCCTTGGACACTTCCAGGGATTCCTCCAAGCATCCCTGTGGAATCTGGGGGCTGCAGGCAGCTTTTCCTCACCTCTCTGCCCATATTTTCTCCTCATGGAATTGCAACAACCCCAGCACTCTGGCAAGGAGGTGACAACCTGGCTTGTGTGGGATCAGAGGGATGAAGGGATTCCATGGATAAGAGCTGCAGGGAAAGCTGAGATCCAAGGCTCAGTTTTGCTGCTGCATTTCCATTATCAGTGAGCAAAGAAACAACCAAAAACAAACCCCCCCAAAAAAAAAAAAAGCCCCCAAAGCCCCAGAGCTCAGCCTGAGGTTCCCTGCAGAGCTTTTCTCAAATGGATGCTGAGCACCACAAAAACCCACCCTGGCTGCAGCTCTCAGGTATTCACTTTCTTCTGTTTTCTCCCCTCTTTCTCAGAAACTCACATGCAACAAAGTTGCCCACAAAAAACAACCAAAACCAACCCAAAACAGTGAAAAACAGGTTTTTTGAAGCCAACAAAGGAGGGCTGGGGGGAACAGGTGCAAGGTGGAGGAGGAGAAGATAAACTCTGAGCCTGTTTTTCCTTCTTTTTCTTTTTACTAAAATACAGCTCTTTAGCACTGAATGCTTGACTTAGCAGCATTATTCTTTCCTCTTTATCATTTTCCAAGCATTGCCTGCACTATTGTCACAACATTCAAAGTGAGAACTGGGAGAGGGGCATGGGAGAGCTTTTGGCCTGGATCTAACAGGGACCAAACAGGAGAAGGAGGCAGAAATTCCCCTCCTGATGGGCACCTGCACATGAGGAAGGCAAGATATTGGGAAAAAATAATTTCCTGTGAGGGTGGGCAGGCCCTGGAATAGAATTCCCAGAGCAGCTGTGGCTGCCCCTGGATCCCTGGCAGTGCCCAAGGCCAGCTTGGACACTGGGGACAGCCTGGGACACTGGGAGCTGTCCCTGCCATGGCACTGGATAGGATTTAAGGACCCTTCCAACACAAACCACTCCATCATTCCATAATTTTTTTTTTTCCTGAGCTCTGGCACTGACTCTGCACCACAGGAGGACAGTGGACAATCCCACCAGAATTCCCCAACTTTTCCTTCCCAGTGAAAAACCAGGAAGATCAATGGTTTCATTAAAGTTGTTCCTAACCAATAATAAAACATTTGGGAAATAAGCATTGCCTTCACAGCCTCCATCTGAATTTCCAAGGGATAGAGGAACTGTGCTGAGGGATGTCTGGGTAAAATGATCTCACTGGAATAAATCTGGCTGATAAAATCACCTGTAGGGAATAGGAAAAACTGCTAGAAAAGAGTTGTTCATTCTGTTCATAAAATGAATATCAGAGTTGCACTTGGTCAGGATTTTCCAATACATTCCCCTATCAGGTCAGTGGGGAAGAGAAATAAAGAACCAGGTGATAAAACAGACTGGGAGCAGTGCCTGACTGGGGAAGCAAACACATCCCACTGCTGCACCAGGATTCACCTGGAGTTACTGACACAGCTGTCAGTGAGAAACCCTGGAAAAGTTCCAGTCAGCTGCACCAACCTGTTCCTCTGCCCCACTGCTCTTCCTGCAGCTCTTCCCACAAAGCCAGAGCTGCCTGGTGTTTATTTATCCAACCCCACTCACATTAAGGGAGGGGCAGTTCCCTGCTCAGCTTTAGCAGGAAAATGCTGAACTCCAGTGAGAGCAGAATCCCCCAGGAATGAAATCCATGGCTTTCAAATAGTGAGGATGTTTTTAATAACACCTTCCAGTGTCCCAGGCTGTCCCCAATGTCCAAGCTGGCCTTGGGCACTGCCAGGGATCCAGGGGCAGCCACAGCTGCTCTGGGAATTCTGTCCCAGGGTCTGCCCACCCTGCCAGGGAACAATTCCTGCCCCACATCCCAGCCAGCCCTGCCCTCTGGCACTGGGAGCCTTTCCCCCTCATTCTCTCACTCCAGTTCCAGACAGGATTGCTTCTCCAGGTTCCTTGTAGCCCCTTCATATCCTGGAAGGGGCTTGTCTTAGACTGCAATGCAGGATGTACCCAGCAGTTTGTGTTCCATCACCAGCTGTTAAAACCAGTTTTAAAAGTGCTTCTTTATCCCTTCCAGCCCCCTCCCTGCAGGGATCTCTGCTGTTCTTTATCCCTTCCAGGACCCTCCCTGCAGGGATCTCTGCTGTTCAGGGCCCAGCCAGGCTCACTGCAGGCCTGAGACAATTCCAGCATCCCAGGGGGAGATGCTGCAGCCAGGGGAGGAGCCCAGCATTCCCAGCTGGATCCAAGCTGGGATCCAGAGCAGCAGCACAGCCTGTGTGCCCTGCATTCCCAGAGGAGCCCAGAGCCATCCCAGCACCACTGCACCTTCAGAGGAAAACTTCCCCCTGCTCCAGGATCATTGCTCCAACAGAACCACCCCTGGCACTGCAGGAGGGCTGGGCTGGGCTGTGCCAGCACCAACAGCCTCAGGCTGGGCTCTCACTCTGCCAGGGGAATGGTTTTGGTTGCTTATTTTGTACTCCTGCATTTTTATTGTTAATATTCCTAGTAAAGAATTGTTCTTCCTATTCCCATCTCTTTGCCTGAGAGCCCCTTAATTTCAAAATTATAACAATTTATAACAAGTTTTACATTCTCCATTCCAAGAGAGGCTCCAGCTTTCCCTGACTGACACCTGCATTTCCAAACCAGGACAGGGCTCTGAGGTCTCCACACAACTTCCTCTTCTTCTCCCAGCCTGGCTCCTTGGAGAAGGTGCTCCAGCCCCCTTAGGAACTTCCTGGCCCCCAAACAGGTAGGGAAGACTTTCTCTGGAGGTTTTGTAAACTCTACCCTGGCAAAAGTTCCAAAAAGGATTGGAGTAATCACACCCAACTACTTGGAATTTGTGGGCACAGAGAAATGTAGAATTGAAGCATAAAATGCATTTTCCCTGAAATATTCTTTAGAATTCTTTCACGAAACAGAGGAAAATGCCCCTTTGGAAGAGGAATATCCTTTTTAAAGGATCCTATTTTTTTTAATCTACTGACATCTTAAATTATATCCATACATTTACAGCCTCTGTGGCGTTCATCCCCAGTAAAATCCCATCTTTTTTGTGGAATTATGGGTGAGGGAGAAGGGAGAAGGTGCAGCAGATTCTCACCCATCCATCATTCATCCCTCCATCCCTCCATCCCTCCATCATCCATCCCTCCATCATCCATCCCTCCATCCCTCCATCCATCTCACCCATCTGCATTATCCAGCCCAGTTTCCCCATTATATATTGAGATAATTTAAATTTCTCCACCCACCCCATTCCAATCCCAGCTTTCTGTGTCCCTGAGGAAGGTTTGGTTTTAATTCAGATCTCCCACCATGAGGACATTTTCTTCAAAGCCTCTGAGGATGGATTTTTGTTCTCTCCCATTTCCAGTTCTCATTAATAGTTCTTAACTTACAAAGCATCTTTCATCCTTTTAAAAACCTCCTGGCAGCAGGACACAGAAATGGAGGGAAAGGACCAGGAGAGGGAGGAAATATTTATTATTTGGGATTTGGGATATGAAACGTGGGTGGTTTGGGATGGGTAAAGACAACCTGAATCTCTCAGGTTATCCCAAAATTGTAGCTGCTCAAACTTTGACTCCAAAGTGATGGGTTGGATAATTTAAGGAGTATTTCTCAGCTTTATTTTCCTGCAGGATTTTTAGGGATCATTCCTTCTGCCTTGGCAGAGGAGAACAAACAATGCAGTGAAAGAAAAGGAAAGGAAAACCCCAAGCTGGCATTGCTGGGAGCAGAAGAACAAAGAGAGCAAAGTTTTATTGAACTTCACAAATTGATCCATTCCAGTTAAAAAAAGCTTTTTAGAGGCCCAAATCTCATTAACAGGAGTTCCAGAAATCCCTTACGAGCAGTGATGAGATGTAAGAAGATGCTGTGAGTTTAAATAGGTGGGAACTGCCCCCTTTTATTGCTCAGGCAAACCTTGTATTCCAACTTGCAATATCATCCTGTCCTAATAAAATCCACATGGGATCTGCAGCTGGAGGCTTTAGGGCAGAGCTTTGAAGGCTATGAAAAGCTTCCCATTATTATTTCAGATATTTACACTGAGCACAACAGGGCTTGTGTTCTCTGGGAGCTGTGGGGCTGGAAAAGCAGCACAGGGAGAGGCTGGGAAGGTTTGTCCTGGAGCTGGGAAGGAGCTCTGAGCCTCCCAAGGGGATTTGGACAAGGACACAGCACCAGGGGAGGTGTGGACTGGGATGAGGGGATTTAGTGGGGTCTATTCATGAGCCTGAGTGAGGAGGGGAGGCCTTTCAGAATTCCAGGATCACCAAGGTGGGCAGAGCCCCTCAGGATCCCCCAGTGCCAGCCCAGCCCCAGCAGCATCACCCAAACCCTGTCCCCAAGGCCACCTCCAGACTCCTCCTGAACACTCCCACACACAGGGACTCCAAACCTCCCTGGGCAGCTCAGCCCAAGGCCTGACCACTCTGCCAGGGAAATTTCCTTGCCCAAGCTCCAACCTGAGCCTGCCCTGGTGCCATTTGAGGCCATTTCCTCTCCTCCTTTCCCTGCAGAGCCACAAGGGCCCCCCTGAGCCTCCTCTTCTCCTGAGGGGCTCCATCCATGCTTCACTCATTTAAAGCCTCCAACAGATCCTAGGAAAAACTGCAGGGAATTATCTGAGGCCAGATGTGCCATTTTAAGGCCTTATTTTTAACCAGCTGTGCAGTTAAAGCACATGTGGGTGTTCACTTTTAGGGAGAGCCTAAAACACACCTGCTGCTCACAGTCCAGTGTCCCAAAATCCAGTGTCCCAAATCCAGTGCCCCAAAATCCAGTGCCCCAAAATCCAGTGCCCCAAAATCCAGCAGGTTCCCTCCTTTCCATCAGTACCACACCCCCAAAACATCTGCTCCAGCTGCTGAGGGAAAGAACTGCCCAGCCTGTGTGAGGCTGCTCTGGAGGGATGTTTGCAGACCTGGAAAAGGAACATTCCCAAGATGATTTCCTGGTGCTGGGGCCGTTCCCTGAGGATCCCTGTGCTGAATATTGGTCACATCACCTGATTGCTGTGGTTGGAGCTCCTGTGCTCTGTGGTTACACCAGGCCAGGCTCAGTAGCTGTGGATTCTGTGGTTTAACTCCCTTATCTTTGTTCTGTCTTGGCTGGCACTAATTGGTGCTTTGGCACTTGGCTGCTTCCCTGCTTTTTCACCCACCCCAAACAGCTCAGATTGGATACTGGGGGTGGAAATTCCTCATGGAAAGGGCTGGCAAATATTGCACCAGGTTGCCCAGGGAAGTCCTTGACTCATTATCCTTGGAGGGATTTAAAACCCTCCATTAAACCATTTAATAATGTGAAAGTGGCACTTTTAGGGCTGGGGGGCTGGTTGGACTCGATGATCTTGGAAGGTTTGTCCAACAAATTCATAAAATTACAGAATGGATTTGGGAGGGTCCTTAAAATCATCCAGTTCCAACCCTCAGCTGCAGAAGAAGCAGCTCCACAAAGCCCATCCCTCACCAGGCTTCCTGATATTTAATTTGGGAATGTCTGGTGAAGGAAATGGAGGTGAAATCCCTCTTCTGAAGAGATTGAAGACACAGTGGCAATCCTGAGCTTGCACAAACAGGCTGAGGTGAACAAATACCTCTTGTGCTTTTTAAAAATAGCTGCTCACAGACCAGTCAAAGCTTTATTTCCCCTCCCAGCCAGGAAAAGCACAGCTCTGAACTGGAATGTTATCCCTACACAGCATTTAAAGGCTCATTATCCTGAAATCTCTGATTTTTATGCAGTGTGAAGCACCTGATGTTGGTTAAAACACACCTCGATGCCCTTTGGCTCCTGAAGGGATTTTCCTGCCCTGAGGAATTTTCCTGCTCTGTTTTCCCAGAGAGGAGCCTCTCACATCATCCCACAGGTGCTTATTTATAGCTCCCAGCTGCCCTGAATTCCTCACCTCTCCGGGATACCTGTCAGGACTAAGCCTTTCCAAAGCCTCTCCCAAATCCAAGCCTGGATTTCCGTGGTTCCAACGCAGCTGCTCAGGTTGGGAGCTGAGGTGTTGGAAATTGGGTTGGGCTGTTAAGTGCTGGAGAATCCAAGGAAAGCTGGGATCCCAGGGCAGAGCTGAGATTTGGATCAGCTCCATCCCCAGCACCAGGATGGAGCTCATGGAATATTTTGGGTGTGCCTGTGGCTGCATTGCAAAAGAAATTCATGGAATGGGCCAGGTGAGAAGGTTAAAGATCATTCAGATGATCCCATGGGCACATCCACTGTCCCAGGCTGCTCCAAGCCCTGTCCAAGCTGGCCTTGGGCACTTCCAGGGATGGGACATCCACAAGAAAGGGGCTGGAGCCTCAGTGCCAGGGGTTATTGAAGGATTGTGGAAAACACAACTCCTGATAGGAATGTTGACACAATTTCCTCACTTTCCTGTCAGTGCCTGAATTGTCAGAGATTCTTTGGCACACCAAGGGAAAAAAAAAAAAAATTTAGATTTGCCATGTTAAAAATGCCAGAATCACCAGGGTGGGCAGAGCCCCTGAGGATCCCCCAGTGCCAGCCCAGCCCCAGCAGCATCACCCAAACCCTGTCCCCAAGGCCACCTCCAGACTCCTCCTGAACACTCCCACACACAGGGACTCCAAACCTCCCTGGGCAGCTCAGCCCAAGGCCTGACCACTCTGCCAGGGAAATTTCCTTGCCCAAGCTCCAACCTGAGCCTCCCCTGGTGCCATTTGAGGCCATTTCCTCTCCTCCTTTCCCTGCAAAGCCACAAGGTCCCCTCTGAGCCTCCTTTTCTCCAGGTTCAGCCCTTTCCCAGTTCAGCTGCTCCTCCCAGGATTTGTTTTCCAGCCCCTTGCCTGCCCCCTTTATTTACTCCCTTAGACTTTTTTATTATTATTATTTTGGAGTTTGAATACTCTGTGAAGCCAAAAATTCCTGAAACTGAGAGGACATTTTTAAAAGTGCCTGAAAGATCCTGAGGTAAAAATAAATCTTTACCACAGCTTTTCAGAGCTGGCTTAGAACCAGCGAGATTCTGTTCCTGATTCTCCCACTGGATTTAAATAATGAAGAGGAAACCCCCACACAGGGTTTGGACCCACTGAACCACAGCCACTTTGGAAGAGGAAAAAAAAAATAAAATAAAATCTATTAAGATGTAACTTTGCTTATTATGGCCACCAATTTGTAAATCTTCAGGGAAAGCCAGGTTTGCAGAGAGCTCAGCACAGCAAATCCTCAATTTTGCTGCCACAAAAACATCAAACCACCAGAGCAAGGGGTGGCAGAGCCTCTCTGCTCTTTCAGGGGTGGGGAAAGGTGAGAAGAAAGAGCTTTGTTTTCACCCTTGTTTTGTTTGTGCCTGGCAAACGAATCATGAATTTAAAATAAAAACCTCCCTGCTCTGAAAACGATCTCCTAAATTTTTTTTATTAACAAGCTGCAACCTGGGTCTGCACTTTTATTTTGCAGCTTCACCAGGCAGCGAAGAGCCCGAGCTCATTTAATTAATTCAAACGCAGATTTTGCATTTTAAAAAGCGATTCTGCAAGTCGAATTCAGCTGCACGGAGTTGCAGGTTTGTTGTCTGAGCCACCTTTGTGTGCCACATCAAAGCCTCCACCTCAGCACTGAAATTTCTCTCCTGACATCTCAGCTCAGCAATTGCCCTTTGTTGTTGCTCTTCCCTTGCCAAACAATGCCCCCGTGGTGTTTTTGCAGGAGATAGGATAATGAGCTCGACTGCTGGGTGTGAAAAGTGAATTTTTTCTGGGCCTAATTGTGCTCAAAGAGACGAAGTTATTTAAGGTTTTTGCTGCCTCAGTGCCAAATTTGGCTCCCCAGCTTTTGCCACGGGGATGCAGCTTGGAAAAACTTCTGAGCAAGCTTAACTTTAACATCAGGAGTCATCAGTGTCCCAAGCACCAGCACACAGAGCCTTGCTTGGATCAGAAAATCACAGAAACTTGGAGTGATTTTGCTTAAAAGGCAAAATTAAGATCATCCTTAAAGATCCTCCTTGAAGAATATCCAGATCCAACCCCCTGCCACGGGCAGGGACACCCTCCACTATCCCAGGTTGCTCCAAACCCTGTCCAAGACCAACTCCAAAACCCAGCAGGTCATTTTTAATGTTTTATCTCCAGCATTATTCCTCTTTCATCCATACAAATGATGCTTTTCCAAACTGCACTTCTCCACCACTGGATGCTCCTGATAATTTAGCCACTGTCCAGGCCAGCCCAGGCAGTTCCATGGAAGTGTTTTCACTTCAGGATGGATATCAGGGAACCCAAGCTGGGACATTGACAGCACCAGCCAGGCAAGAGAGCTTCCAGCAGCCTCCAGGAGGTCACAAAACATCTGGAATGTTGGCTCCCACCCACCTGTGAATGCAGCCAGGACCCTGCCTGTGTCTCCCCTGCAGCTTTTGCAGAATTCCTGTGATTCCTGCAGTTTTCTCTTTGGTGCATCCCAGGCTCTGTGGGGCCCAGGGTGCAGCTCTGAGCTCACAGTCAGGGGCACTCAGCTCTGCACACAGCAGGGACACAAAACAAATCCTTGTCCTGCTGCACTCCAAGGACAACTGGGACAAGTTTTCAGCCCCAAAGCACAAACAAGGGTGGCTGAGGAGAGAAAACAAGAAGGGTGGGACTGCAGAACCTGGAGCTGGGATTGGACAATGAAACCCCAAGGTGCAAATGGACCCAAACTGATCAAAGTGTGAGACCTCGTGCCCAGGGGCCCATTTTGTGTCCATTTTGTGTCCATTTTGTGTCCATTTTGTGTCCATTTTGTGACCATTTTGTGTCCATTTTGTGTCCATTTTGTGTCCATTTTGTGACCATTTTGGGTCCATTTTGTGTCCATTTTGTGCCCATTTTGTGACCATTTTGTGCCCATTTTGTGTCCATTTTGTGTCCATTTTGTGTCCATTTTGTGCCCATTTTGTGTCCATTTTGTGTCCATTTTGTGACCATTTTGTGTCCATTTTGGGTCCATTTTGGGTCCACCTTGGGTGCAGCCCTGGCCAGGCCCTGTCCTGCCCAAGGTGTAGCCTTAAAGGCCTTTCAATAAATCCCTGCTTTATTCTCTGGCTCTGTCCAGTCTCTGTTCCAGCTCAGCCTTCCCAAGGCATCACCTGAGCCCTGGGATGTCTCCTGAGCCCATTCCAGATGTGATTCCAGCCCTGTTCCCAGTTTATCTCAGATGTCAGACCCTCAGCTGGGTTCCTGCTCTCCACCTACTTCCAGCTCCTTGCCCTGTCCTCAGCTGCCTCCTCCATCCTGATCCAAGACCCTCCCACGCTTCCAGGAACTCCAGGAGCCAACAGAACCCATCACTGGTGCCTCTAAATCTTCCATAATAAAGAGAAAAACCAACAAACCCTGGCAAGCAGCACTTGGTGGCCAAGCACAAACAAGGGCACAACTCTGGGGACATTTCCTGGGGGTCCTTGAACCATTCCTGCAGCTCCTGCCTGCCACATCCTCACCCCCCAGAGATTCCAGGTCATGGAATAAGGTCCCTGGTGCTGAATTAAAGAAAAACTTCATTTAAACCCCTCAGGAGGTGCCTGGGAAGTGGCACCAGACTGCAGCAGGTGGTGGCTCCTTGGGCCAAGAAGTGACAGAGCACTGAATGAAGAGTTTCAAATTCTCATCTCATGTGTCCCTGCAGCTCTGAAAGCTCTGGGGACAGCCAGGATGGTGCAAGGCCTCACTTTTGTCCCAGTTCTCAAGTGTTCCCTGTTGCACTCAAAAAGAAAAACACAAAGAAAAAGCTCCTTTGTCCCCAAATTTTTTTTTTTTTTAAATTTTTTTTTTTTT
>WEIU01007845.1:0-14345 GCA_013389925.1 Aegithalos caudatus | reverse complement strand
TCCCAAAATTTTCCCAAAATTCCAAAAGAGAAAAAAAAAAAAAAAAAAAAAAAAAAAAGAGTTTTGCCTGGATATGATGAAGCCCTAAAAGAGAAGCCAAGAAATCCCAAGAAGAAACTTGTGCAAAGAATAAAACCTGGCCTAAAAAATCCCTCAGGCCCAGAGAATCTCCCAAAACATCACAGGAGAGAGGCAGGAGGTGACAACCATGGCTGGGAAATTTTGTGTCCCTTCTCCCTCACTGGGAATTTCAGCCTGGAAATTTTAGAGGAATTTGAGGCAAAGGAACTTCCCAAAAATGTGGTGCTGCTAAAAAATTCCCTGGCACCCACAACCTCCCAGTTTAACCAGGCCTGGATTTACACTGGGATGGGCAGTAGGATAAGAGTGGTCTTTTAATATTCAAGTGACAAACTGGAGAAATTCCCTTTTTTTCCCTGGGAAATGAAGGGATGAGGGAATCCTCACCCATTCCCAGTCACTGCTGAGGAGCCTGGTGGGCATTTGGGTGCATAAATATTAAATTTCCAATAATGGAAGCAAAAAAAAAAGAGGCTGGAAAAGGCCTTGATGAATTTCTTTGCTTGCCAGGCCACGAGAAAAATCCTCTCCTGATAATCCTGGATTTTGCTGGAGTTTTTAAACTCCAGTTCCACAGAATTCAGCAGGGAGAGGGGTGGTGTGGAAGCTCTGCTCACTCAGGATTTCACCTCACCACCTGCAAAGCACCAAACACAGGGAATTGTCTTCCTTGGATAATTCTGGTGCCTTTACATTGCTGGAAAACATATTTTGTTTTCTAGGAATCTCTGATTCCATAGATCTGTTCCACTCTCTGTCCCAAACTCAGAGCAGGCAGTGTGGAAATGAGGGAAAAAAAAAAAAAATCTCTGTTCACTCCCAGCTGATTCATTTGGAGCACAAATTCCCCTGGAAGTGGCAGGGACAGCTGTGCCAAGAGCTTGGCTCCCTTTCCTGCCAGATTCCACAAATCTCAAGGCAAAAATCCATGGCACAGCTGCTCCAGGATGCTGCCACTGCTGGTTACTCATCTCTTCTCCTGTCAGGATGCTCATCTTTTCCTGGGATGCCTCTGCAAGGAGCAGGAATGTGAGAACTGTTGGAATTCTGGGCACTGAGAATTCCAGATTTCTGTGCTGCCAGGCTCTGACCCCCAAGCAAACTCTGCACTGACCTCAGGCCCTGGAGAAGGCTCCCAAAATTGAGTGACAGCCCTGGGATTGTGGCTGTGGGCTTTGGATAGAAGTGTGTGATAGCACAGGGTGCAAAACTCAGAGCTGGAGGGTTTAGAATACAGGAATAGAGAGAAAGCAAGGGGGAGGTGTTAGGGCTGAGGCTGAGCCCTTCTTTTTCACCTTCTTCTCCATGGGCTGGGTGGGGTTTGGGAATTGGGCAGAAAAGTCCTCATTGTGGGCCAGGGGTGGTTGTTATTGGGTTAAAATCAAAATAATTTAGGTGTCATTTCTTAATTGGACAATTTGTGCTTAAAAGGCCTTGTAGAGAGAGAAATAGGGGCCTTTTTTACTTTATTAGCTTGAAGTGCTGCAGAACTCAGAGTTTGTGAGACTGGAACAGAGATAAGAATTAATAAACATCTGAGTCCAAACAAGAAACACCATCTTGAGCATTTAATCCTGACTCTGGCAAAAGAAGATAAAATTCAACAAGAGCCTGGGCACAACCTCTGTACCCAGCCTGGCAGAGACACAACAAAACCATTCCCAGAGGGAACGAGCAAAGAGCTCCCAGCTGAGCGGGGCAGAGAGGCCCTGCAATAAAATGGAACTAATATTCCCATATTCCATAACTTTGGGTGATCAATGATGCCAGCTCCAGCAGCTCTCAGCCAAAAGCTGTCAGAATTCCCAGAATACCCATGGAATGCTTTTGTAGCAGGGTCCTGACACGTTATCCCATGGTTTGGTTGGTACAGCTCAGCAAAAGGAGAGGGATTTGTGGAAGGAAGGGGATGTGGGGACAGGGATGGTGACCACAAGTCCCACGGTCCTGGCAGCTGTGCCAGAGCAAAGCTTCTGCTGGATTTGTTCATCCTGGGAATGATTTCAGACTCAGAAAACCCAGAGAGACCCCAGAAATGAAGTGAGATCTGTGAGAAGTGAGGGCAGGGATTGTCCCTGTGTGCTCCAGGGCTGTGTCCAGTTCTGGCTCCTGCAGGAGAGCCCTGGAGGGGCTGGAGCGTGTCCAGGGCAGGGCAGGGAGCTGGGAAGGAGCTGAGGGAGCTGGGAAGGGGCTGAGGGAGCTGGGAAGGGGCTGAGCCTGGAGAAAAGGAGGCTCAGGGGGGCCCTTGTGGCTCTGCACAAGTCCCTGCCAGGAGGGGACAGCCGGGGGGGTCGGGCTCTGCTCCCAGGGAACAGGGACAGGAGGAGAGGGAAGGGGCTCAGGCTGGCACAGGGGAGGCTCAGCTTGGCCAGCAGCAGGAATTTCCCCATGGAAAGGGGGCTCAGGCCTTGGCAGGGGCTGCCCAGGGAGCTTGGCAGTGCCCATCCCTGCAGGTGGCACCTGGAGGTGGCACTCAGGGTGACAAGGTGGGCACAGCTGGGACTCCATGACCTTGGAAATCTCTTCCAATCCCAGGGATTCCAGGATTCTGGGATTTTTTTTGTCCCTATACTTCCCACATCTGCTGTTGGGGTTGTTTCTGCCTTGTGATAAATCTTTGCTCCTCACTCCTGCTCTCAAGCTCCAATCTCGTTCCAATATATAGAACCCAGCCACCACCTTCCTAATTTTATTTTTCAGACATAAGAATATCAAATTAACTTGGGAGGAATTCCCAAAACTTCGTGGATGAGGGATGACCTGGCGAGAACTTGAAATTTGGAGGGAATTTTTTTTGAAGATCATTCAGATTTCACCTCCACAGGGATTTGGTCTCCTAAAAATGCAACAAGGAAGAAAAGACCTGAGCTGAGATTGTTCAGTGCCACACAAGAGAAGGGTGAAACAACAGCAGAGGGTGATCAGCCACAGGATTGCTCCAATCCCTGCCAAAATTCCCATAGGAATCAGGGCAAAAGGGGAATTTTTAATGCTCAAAAAAACCCCTGTGTTTTTAATACTCCAAAAAACCTGTGTTTTTAAAGGAAATTTTATGATTCTGTGGCTACTCCAAGCAATTATTAAGAATAAAACCCATGCTAATTGTGGGCAGCTGGATTTTTTTTTTAATTTTTTTTTTTTTTTTTTTGTGGAAGAGCCCAGCAGAGGCTCTGCCCTGAAGTTCTCACAATTTACTTCTGCTTCACCATNTCTCAATTTTTTTTTGTTTTTCCCCTTTTTTTTTTTTTTTTTTTTGGTCCAATTTGGGAAGGTTTTCCCAGAATGCAGAAGCACGGCTGCTGCCAGAGATGTGCCGTGGCTGAGCTGCTTTTAGAGCCAAATTAAAGGAACTTCAAATTTTATTTTTGTCTCGTGAGGGCATTACAGAGAAGAAACTGCTGTAGAAATCCTCACAGGGCCACCAGGCTGTGAAATTCATGAGAAAACCCTTGGGGAGGTTTGAAAAACTCAGCTTTAAATCACAACTTCCCATTAATTCACATGAGAAAAGGAACCAGAGCTGGTTCCAACCTTCAACAGCACCAGGATCTGCTGTGGGCATGGAAAAACCACCAGGGACTTCTTTGGACTCAGCTGTGGTTGAAAGATGAACAAAAGCCTTTGGCACGAAAGAGGAAATATTTGGGAGATGTTTGTCTTGGTGGTTTTGGTCTCAAGGTAAAATTGATCCAAGAGCAGTTTTTATTTAAATAAAAAATTTTAAAATTTAAAATAAGTAAAATAATTTTTATTTAAATAAAAAAAAATGTTTAAATAAAATCACTTTTCTAAGATTTATTTGCTGTTGGGATGTTCATGTAAAGCACAGAGGTCTGGACATCTGTAAAGAAATGAGAAATTTCCAGAGCCCTTTCCTCTTCTGTTTTTACCCTTACAGAAGGATGGAAAAAAAAATATTTTATTCTCATAAATCCCAGAATGGTTGGGATTGGAAAGGATCTTAAAGATCATCCAGTTCCAACCCTCTGCCCTGAGCATTCTTATCTCTGTCCACTTTCTTTTCCTTTAAAAATCCTGGATTGGGTTCCTCTCCTGAATTCTTCCTCTTCTTCATATTTTTATCCCTTCTGAATTTTTGGTGCTTTTTTGATGCTTTTTTTGGTGCTTTTTTGATGCTTTTTTGGATGCATTTTGGATTCTTTTTTGATGCCATTTTGATTTTTTTGATGCTTTTTCTCCTCAGTTCTTTCCATTTGCTGCTCTGATTTTTCCCCCCCCTCATTGAAGGGATTTGAATTTGAAGGACTGGATGTGAAAGATTACAGGGATCTCTTGTTTTCCATAATATCCTATTTCATTCCAGCCTGGAACCAACACCCAGCATCCCAGTCTCTCTCCTGGGAGAGCTGGAATGGCTCTGGAATATTTCCCACTTGCCAAAATCTGGGATTTTAAGCCCAGATGGAATCAGAACCATCTGCTCTTCCCAAATTATGGATTTCCAGCAGGAAGTAATCTCTGTAACTCCTCCAAAAGAAACAAAAAAACACACCCAAAACCATGGAAAGTGCTGACTCAGCAGCATGGGAAGGAGGGAAGTGGATCCTGAGAGGATCCAGGGACACACACAGAGGAAATTTGGTTGTGTTTAACAAGAAAATGCAATTAGAAAAATTGGGTTAGAAAATATTTCCCAAAGTCTGACAGAGTTCCTGAGGGAAACTCCTGCAGCACTGATGTCAATAATCAGCCTCCCATTGACTCTAAGTGTCTGGAAGTTCCCTAAAAAAGTGTTGGATTTGCTGTAGGAATGGGAGATGCCATCCCTGGGGACTCTGCAAGGACACCACAGTGATGCCACTGTGACACTCCCCTTTCCTTGTGGGTTTTATTATTGAAGGAAATCCTCAAAATTATCTGATAAAAGTTTTTTTTGGGGGGTGAAATTAATAATTAAACCCCCCCCATGTTTTATGCTGAAAATTTGTCTGATCTTTATAAATACTCAGAAATCTCAGAGCACTTAGAACCTGATTTTCTTTTCTTTTTGTTTTTTTTGTTTGAGACTCTCTCTGGCTGAGGTGAAACACAACTGGGGAGATGTCTCCTCTTCCTGAGGATGGCTGGGATTATCCAGGGGCTGGAAAACACATCCTGGGAGGAGCAGCTGAGGGATTTGGGGTGGTTTGGGGGAGAAAAGGAAACTCAGGGGGGCCCTTGTGGCTCTGCAGGGAAAGGAGGAGAGGAAATGGCCTCAAATGGCACCAGGGGAGGCTCAGGTTGGAGCTTGGGCAAGGAAATTTCCCTGGCAGAGTGGTCAGGCCTTGGGCTGAGCTGCCCAGGGAGGTTTGGAGTCCCTGTGTGTGGGAGTGTTCAGGAGGAGTCTGGAGGTGGCCTTGGGGACAGGGTTTGGGTGATGCTGCTGGGGCTGGGCTGGCACTGGGGGATCCTCAGGGGCTCTGCCCACCTGGATTCTGTGTTTTCCAGGGAAGTGCTGGTGGCTGCCAGGCCTGGAGAGCTCCCACAGCACCAGCCTGGAGCTCCCTGAGGCTGAGCCTCCCCACATCCCACAGAACAAATTGGATTTGGTGCACATCTTGGTTTTGGCCTGTAATTCCCATCCATGTTTTGGAAGCTGTTCCTCTATTTAAAAAGGAAGGGATCTGTTTTCCCAGCTGGAAGGAAACCTGCTCCATGAATTACTGACCCAGCCTCTCCTCCCAGGACTGGGATAGGCACTATATTTAATTTCTTATTAAATCTCTTGTTCTCCCTCTTTTCTAGCACTGCCCTTGTGTTGATTTTTCCCCTTACCATCTGTAATCCTACTGGATTTCTGTCTCTCCTTCCCACTGGCCTTTTTTTCCCTTCCTACTGGGTTTCTCCAGCAGAAATCCAACCATTAACATTCCCACTCCCCTGTGCCACTGCACTTCCAACAAGGCAAGAGAAGCTTGGAGCTCCCTCTGCTCCCACTGAAATCATGGAATACCCTGAGCTGGAAGGGATCCACAAGGATTATCCCAAATGCAGCTCCTGTCCGTGCCCAGAGCCCCAGCAATCCCCCCTGGGCATCCCTGGCAGCGCTGTCCAAAGGCTCCTGGAGCTCTGGCAGCCTCGGGGCCGTGCCCATTCCCTGGGGAGCCTGGGCAGTGCCAGCACCTCTGGGGGAAGAACCTTGCCCTCAAATCCAACCTCAATCCCCTTTGGGACCTCCCCATGGACAATGGGCAGTGGGCACAGGACTTGTCTCCATCCCATGGGATAATGGGGAAAGGAGGGGGGCACCTTGGGGAGAATTTCTGCACCCCAGGGTGCTGAGGGTGGCTGGGAGAGGGGACTTGGGACACCAGGGAGACAAACCCTGATCCTGTCACAGCATTCCCAGCTCATTTCCCAGAGGGGAAGCAGCAGGATGTCTCCTGATACCATGCCAGAGAGTGTTTCATTTTATCTTCTTTTGCCTGGGTCAGGATTAAATGCTCAAGATGGTGTTTCTTGTTTGGACTCAGATGTTTATTAATTCTTATCTCTGTTACAGTCTCACAAACTCTGAGTTCTGCAGCACTTCCAGCTAACAAACTAAAAGTGGAGTCCCATCTCTATCTCTATCCCCTTGTTGGAGCCCTGGGCACTGAGAATTCCAGATTTCTGTGCTGCCAGGCTCTGACCCCCAAGCAAACTCTGCACTGACCTGAGGCCCTGGAGAAGCTCCCAAAATTGAGTGACAGCCCTGGGATTGTGGCTGTGGGCTTTGGATAGAAGTGTGTGATAGCACAGGGTGCAAAACTCAGAGCTGGAGGGTTTAGAATACAGGAATAGAGAGAAAGCAAGGGGGAGGTGTTAGGGCTGAGGCTGAGCCCTTCTTTTTCACCTTCTTCTCCATGGGCTGGCTGGGGTTTGGGAATTGGGTAGAAAAGTCCTCATTGCAGGCTATGGGTGGTTGTTATTGGGTTAAAAGCAGACATAATTTAGGTGTCATTTCTTAATTGGACAGTTTGTGCTTAAAAGGCCTTGTAGACAGAGCCAGAGCCATTTTCACTTTGTTATCTGGAACTCACAGCTTGTGAGGGTGTAACATGGATAAGGATTAATAAACACCTGAGTCCATACACAAAAACTGCTCCCCCTGAGCATTTAATCCCAGCTCTACCAGACAAGAAGGTGACAAACCCACACATGGCCAACCCCTGGATCCTCCCATGGTGGCTGTGGTTTTCCAGATGGCCACATTCCCATTTTTGGCACCTCAGGAGGAGCCTGGTGGATGTTTGCCCGTGCCACAGCCAGAGCTGCCACCTCCGAGGTGTTTTGTGCCACAAACGTCCCCAGCACGAGGGAAAAGGAGGAGAAGTTGAGTTCTGTGTTGTGGACAGAACAGGAAAAGGGGGTGGAGGAAAATAATTCTCTTCCAGCCCCCATCTTTTTAATTTTTTTAATCCCTTCCTTTGTTTCCAAACTTTTCTTGTCCTCTTAAAATGATTTTATCTGCCCAGAAGTTGAAGTGTGAGGTGTCTGTGTGATCCCAAAGACATTTTCCATGGAAAAAGCTTGCAGGTGATCCCATCAGGTGAGGGACACCTGAACCTTTCACCTCCCAACATTCAGGAACTGAACTTGCACTGAATTGTCCTTCTGGAAAGGCTGGGAACATCTGAAACCTGAGGAGCTGGGAATGTCCACCTGGAGAAGGGAAGGATCCCAGGAGAACTGAGTGCCCCTTCCAGTGCTTAAAGAGGTTCTAAAAAGAATATAAAAGGACTTTTTTATGGGTGAACAGTGGTAGGATGAGGGAAAATGGTTTTAAAGCTGAAAGAGGGCAGGGTTAGGTGGGATATTGGGAAGGAATTGTTCCCTGGGAGACTCTGGAACAGAGAAGCTGTGGCTGCCCCATCCCTGGAAATGCCCAAGGTCAGGTTGGAGCAGCCTGGGACAGTGGAAGGTGTCCCTGCCCATGGCAAGGGTGGCACTGGATGATCCCTAAATTCCCTTTGAGGTCCCTCCCAGCCCAAACCATTCCATAATTCCAGAAATTTCTGTGTTTGACAAAGCCATTTTTAGTCCCAAAGTTAATTTCCATTGACCTGGCTGATAATGGCACAGATCCCAAAAGTGACCTAGGGATGAAAAAATCATCCCCAGATCCCCCAAATTACTTTCTCCAAATAAACAAATTCGCTCAGAACTTTAAAAATAATAATAATTTTGGCAATTTTGGGTTGCCCACCGCTGATTTCCACATTCCTGCTCCTCTCTCAGGAATTTTAACCCTCAACCCATTCAGTTTTTAGGCACGGGGAATCCAGTGAGGCTTCAATGATTTCATTTTCTGGAGGTTAAAAAGGTTCTTGTAAATGACTGCTCCAAATAACTGGAAAGCCAGTTAAAACAACTGGATAACAGATGGCGAAGGAAAGTGCTTTCCTGTAAAGTGTTGCAGAGGAGAAGCTCATTTACAAGAAGCAATTACACAAACATCCCCAAGCATCCAAGATCCCATAAAAGGCTTGCTGAGGTGCAAGCACATTTTCAAGGGAGGATTTTTTTGTGCTGGAGCAAAAATCGGATTTTTCTTTAAATTTTTCCCTTCTCTTTTTTAGGTTTTTTTTTTTTTAATCCCTTCCTTCATTCCCAAATATTTCTTATCCTGCACAAGGAATGAAACCACACAGAGATGCATTTTTTCCCCAACAATTTTTTTTTTAATTGATAAAAAAAAGACATTTTTCCTTTTAATCCTTCATTCCTTTAATTCCTCTTCTCTCTGGGGTTAAGGATCACTCAATGACCAAGCAAGGCAATTCCTGCCTTGTGGACAATAAATAGTCTTAAAAAATTGAACCACAGGAATAACAACTCATTTTTCTTCAGGATCCTGACAGAATTCAGGAGCTGCCTCGTGCTGACATTTAGGAAAGTAAACTTAGATCTGGCTTTACCTTTCCAAGCCCTTTTCATCCCCCACCTAATCTGTTTTGTATGGATAATGGGAACAGGAATTTCTTGCAGGAGCTTGACACAGTGATGAGTTAATAAGACCAAAACATTTGGAGGTGTGCAGAGCAAAGGACTGGGAGAAAATCATTCCTCAACTTGGAGAGGATGGAGACTGAGCAGCTCCTGCTCCTCTGGAGGAGTTTAAAGTCCAGAGGTTTTGCTGGGATGTTGGAGGAAAAGGCTCCCAGAATTTCATCTTCATTAGGTACCTGACACATCAAAGCCACAATTTCCCTGCTACTTCACAGGCAGCTGATCCTAAGAACACACCAGGATTGAACATCCATCATTTCCTCGGAGAGGGGAGGGAGGCTGGAATGACCTCATCCTAATTAAAGGGTCTTCACTAATCCTGCAGGTTCCAGATGTTGGTTTTGTGCCTCTCCATCACCACTTGTGGCCTCCTCGTTAAACCTGCAGTTAATTGGGAGCCAAGCATTTCACCCAGAAAATTGCAGGATGAAAGCAAAGGGCGGGATGAAGGGGTGGATCATCAAAGTATGGCTTGTGGAGGATGTTTTTTTGTCAAAAATGGGGAAAATCTGTGCCCCACAGGAAGTTCAGCAATGCCTTCAGGCTCTGGGATTGCTGAGGGTGATGTCAGAGCTGGGGATGAGGTTTTAGGGTGATGCTGCTGGTGGTGGGACTGGAGTATCCTGAAGGGCTCCTCCAACTTTGGGGATTCCAGGATTCTGGGAGGATTTTCTATCACAGCATTCCAGGAATTCTGCAGACACTCCCATTCCAGGCTGCCTCTGCTGTAGAGGGGTTGTTGGTGGCTGGGGTTAGAAATCCTGGTTTCACTGGGCAGCAGAGAAGGGAAAAATGCTCTGGGTAATGACTGGGAGAGTGAATTCCACCTTCCCATGGGGATAAAGGACAAGTGTCCACCTCCACCAGCAACACAAACTCTTCTCATGGAGATCTCCAGCTCAGCCCTAAGGGGTGCATTCCAAAGAGTCATGGAATCACCAGGGTGGGGAGGGACCTCCAGGATCCCCAGTGCCAGCCCAGCCCCAGCAGCATCACCCAAACCCTGTCCCCAAGGCCACCTCCAGACTCCTCCTGAACACTCCCACACACAGGGACTCCAAACCTCCCTGGGCAGCTCAGCCCAAGGCCTGACCACTCTGCCAGGGAAATTTCCTTGCCCAAGCTCCAACCTGAGCCTCCCCTGGTGCCATTTGAGGCCATTTCCTCTCCTCCTTTCCCTGCAGAGCCACAAGGGCCCCCCTGAGCCTCCTTTTCTCCAGGCTCAGCCCCTTCCCAGCTCCCTCAGCCCCTCCTGGGCCTCCAGCCCCATTCCCTGCCCTGGACATTCTTCATCCCATAGCTGATCCATCCCAAAGGGACACAAGGAGCATGAGGGGGGCTCTGCATCCCCCTGGCAGGGAGAAGGACTCTCCTGGATGTGCTGCCATCCCAACATCTCCCCAGGAGCATGGAATGTATCATCCCTGCCTCTCTTTTCTGGACACCAGCACCAATTCCCTGAGGCTCAGCTGTCTCCAGGAGTGTCCCTAGTGCTGGAGTTGTTCCTTCCTCACTTTTCAAAAATGAGTTGTTCCCTCCTCATCTGTCAGGACGCCCGGATTTTGTGGGAAGCACTGCCGCTCCCAGGTGCCCGATGACAGCCTCTGGAATCATCTGCCTTTGATAGAGAGGGGTTTGTGTTTGGGATGAGGGCAGGGAGAGAGCTTGGCTACTGAGTAATCCAAAGCAGGGAACCAAATTTAGCACAGTTGTTCACAGCACAGGATTTTTGGCAGGCTGCTCCTGCAGCCAGAGCAGCTGTTCACATTTTCTCACCCACCTACACAGCCAGGGTTGCTTTTTTTCTTCTTTTTTTTTTAATTTTTTTTTTTAAATAGAATGAATTGTATCCATTGGTGAAAGGATTTTTTGCTGGAATTTGCTGCCTTCAGCAGCCAGGATTTGATAGGAAGCCCCTGTTAAAGGAACATGAGGCAGTTATGAGGGGTTTTTGAATTGGTAAAGAGTTTTCCAGCCTCGGCTTCTGTGGAAAAGTTTCAAAAAAACTTTTTAAAGAGGAGCTTTTCAAGGATGTCTTTGTGCTTTGTTTGGAAAATTGGTCTGGGAGTTGCTTCACTGATCCTCTCCCTTCTCCCAACCTGATGTCCCAGAGGAGCAGATGATGAGGAATTCCAGCATTCCCCCAAAACTGGCTGCTCCCTACCCAGGAGTGGGAAAAAGGCTCCAAATTCAGCATCTCCTTCCTTTTTTTTTTTTTTACTTCAGGCCAATAGCTGGTCTGGAACAGGGCCACAATTTTGGGAAGTGGTGGAGTTCTCTGTCTCCTTTTGGTCTCCTCAGAGGCTCCAAAAGTGTTCCCCAAATGTTCCAGGGGGGAGAGGTCTGAGGGTAGGGATGAACTCACGTCCTACATGGGGATGTTCTGATTTCCCAAGTATGTCTGTGAAGCAGCACAATCATTTTCCAGGCTGGAGCATTTCCCTTAAAAGACATTTCAGATCAGTGGCCAAGACATCAGGGAAAGCATTCCTGGCCTGCTCCAGCATCCAAAGGCAGTTCTGGCACAACAGGATGGCCTCACCTGCTGACCCAGACACACACAGATCATCCCACTTCTTTCTGCTTCCACGCTCCCTAAAACCTGGAATGAGATCAGCTAGGTTTGGAATTCACTCTGGTTTACCCCATGTCCCATGGAGCATCTCAGGGACACCAGGGAAAATGGAGTTCTAAGTATTTTGCTCTTCTTGAGGTACAGGATTACTCTGCCCCGTGAGAAAACTTCACATGGAGTTCTTTGGGATCATCAGGAGCACAGCTTGACTTCTTCCTGAGGTTTCACCAGGAATTCCTTCACTGACTAAACACTGGGCACAGGAATGGTCAAATCTCCCACAGAATTTATTTCCAGAGTAAATCCTTCTCGGGAGTGTCTCTGTATTGAAAATGACTCCCAAGATGTTAGAAGACACCTTTTTCCCTAGCCCCAACACCAAAGAAGAAGTCCAGGAATCATCACCTCTGTTTTTCAAGGTTGTTTATTCTTTGTTGTCTGATACATTCTTTCTTCACCCTGCTGGGGCTCTTGCAGAAATTCAGATCATTGCCAAATGCCTGATGACTCACTGGCCTTGGGGCGGCGTTCACTCCTTATTCCATGTTCTACGTGTACTATATTTACAAATGATCACCAATACCTATCACCTATGTTAGACAGTCAACTTTTACTCTTAACCAATCTAAAAATGCCAACACCACAGCAGAAGATGGAGGTGAAGAAGAAAGAGGAAGCACTCAGGGCACCGCCCCAAATCCTCCATCTTGTCCCATTCACCTCCATTCTAAAAACCGAAATCCACAGAAATTTCACCCAATGATAACTACACTACTGTTTTTCTCACCTTGGTGACTTGCAATTCCTCTCTCAGTGTTGGAATCCTTTCCCATGGTCTGAAGTCAAAGCCAGTCTCTTCCTGGGTTCTGTGCCAGGGTTTCCAACCCCCCTGTACAGATCCCAGACCCCCCTGTACAGATATTAAACCCCCCAGTAAAGGTCTTAAAACCCCCATGTACAGATAATAAACCCCCCTGTACAGGTATTAAACCCCCCTGTACAAGTATTAAACCCCCTTGGACAGGTGTTAAACCCCCCTGGACAGGTATTAAATGTTCTTGCTCAGTTTCCAGACATCTCTGTCAAGGTCCCTGACCTTGGACTCCGACAAATCCTGAACTGATTTGTTGAAGATCATCCAAGAAAGAACCTGCTCATGCATGGGGAGCAGAAATGGGACCACCACCATCCTAATCCAGCAGGAAAAGGAGAAGTTTTAATAGGACAGGAGCTGCTCCCTGTGCAATTCCTGCCCAGCAATTTGCTGGCTGACATTGCTGACTTAAATGGGGAACAGGGAAATCAGGGGTTGTCAGAATTGGTGCAAACATTAAAGCCTAAATTAAAGCTCAGGGGGGACCTCATTGTTGTGCACAAGTCCCTGCCAGGAGGGGCAGGGAAAGGAGGAGAGGAAATGGCCTAATATGGCACCAGGGGAGGCTCAGGGTGGAGCTTGGGCAAGGAAATNGTGGAGGTTGGGTAAGGGAATTTCCCTGGCAGAGTGGTCAGGCCTTGGGCTGAGCTGCCCAGGGAGGTTTGGAGTCCCTGTGTGTGGGAGTGTTCAGGAGGAGTCTGGAGGTGGCCTTGGGGACAGGGTTTGGGTGATGCTGCTGGGGCTGGGCTGGCACTCATGCACAGAAGGATGGCTACTGCTGCTGCATGGCTTGGGGGTAACCAAGGCTGGGAGTTACCCCAAAATCGTGGGAAATAACCAAGTAACGTAATCACACCAATGTGGCTACATACATTCTCCTTTATTTCATGCAAAATGGAAGATTACATACAGTTCAGCAGAGTTTACATTTCCAGACATTCCCTCATTGGTGTGCAGCATAAAATAACGTAAATAAACAAGTGTTTATTCTAAACTGAAGGTGGCTAAATGCTCAAGCTAACACTTGCATAACACTATTATAGATGCCCTACTTTCTCCCTTGGCATACCTTAACATAATTTCTAACTGCGCCACAAGCTCTGGCCTTGCTCAGGCCTCATACCTGGGGGCCCAAGCTGGGTTGCCCAAACTAATTCAGGAGCAGATCATGCCCCTGCTCTCTAAGAAATTCAGCTACAGGTCACCTCCCGGGCCTTGGGGCTCCTGGAACTGGTTGTGGGCTGCCATCCTTCCTGCCATGCCAGCCCCTGCTGCTGCTGCTGCTTCTGCTGCAGCCTCAGGCTCCGGCGGTACTGCGGGCTCACGTTGGCCATGCTGGGGCTGTGGCTGGGGTTCATGATGTTGGTCACTTGTCCCTGGGGGTTCACAGCTCCCATCCCTTGCTGCTGCGGGGGCACGCTCGGTCTCTGCACTCCGGCTTGCATCGTGTTCACGTTCGGCAGTCCCGCCTGTGCGTGCATGCCCGGCTGCTGCATGTGGCTCCATCCCGGGCCGGATCGCCACGTATTTGGCCGCTCTTTGCTTTATAAAAGCTTGCAGAAGCTCAGGGTTGGAGTGAAGGATATGAAGAACCTGCTGTTGCTTCTCTGGAGAACTCGGCGATCTCAAGGCCTCCTGCAACTCCTGAAGTGTTTTTTTTGGGAGCCTCGGCTGCCGCGGCTCTTGCACGTCCGCCATCCTGGGCCCAACCACAGCTTGCGGCATCGCCACCGGCATCGCCGGTCCGGCCATTCCCGGCTGCATCGGCTGCTGCTGTGGCACCGGCGGCGACTGCTGCTGCCCGGGCTGCATGTTGGACATCAC
>WEIU01007844.1:153014-180146 GCA_013389925.1 Aegithalos caudatus | reverse complement strand
CCCAGGTCATATTTACTCCTGTCGCTGCTCTTTCTCCTAGGAGTGTGTCCTGATCAGTCATGCATGTTTGCAGGGAATGCTCCTGACTCTCTGAATTCACAACGGAGAGCAAAGGACCAGGTTTCTTAACGGACTTGCACACACCAACAGCATCTTACTACAAACAAATCTTGAAACAGCAGGACTCCCATTTCCTGGCAGAGAAGAGACTGCTGACTGTCCCTGAGTCCTTTCTCTTCTCCATTGGGGTGTCACTCATGGCCACAGGACAGCTGCTCCCCTACAAGGGTGAAGGCAAGCAGAGGGCACCCAGATTTCTCCTTTGTCCTCCACTCTGCAGGGAGACCTGGGAAAAACAAAAGCTCTGGGGACTGCCTCTGTNTCTTCCTGTCTCAACCGTGAAACATGACACTGGAATCCTGTGCATTCAGATCCAATTCTGCCATGCTCTCCTTCACCTCATGGAAGAATGGCATGTCCCCTTGGATAAGCGTCTTAAACACTTCCTGATATGCCATGGGAATAAAGACAGAAAAGCCACACCTGGAAGGCCAAGGAGGAACAAAACCATGACAATGTGGACACAAACTCACTCAGACCTTTAAAGTCAATGGAAATGTGTGTCACCTTTTTTCTCTCCTCCTCTGTTTTAAGCAAGGTTGCAAAGACGACACAGTTGATGTCCTTTTGGCAGTGCCATATCATTACTGAGGGGCAGTTGCCACAACACATGAAAAGTGGGTCGTATATTAGGGAACAACTATTTCCCAGAATGAACAGCAGTGCTGGAAATGTTGTGGAATCTTCATCCTTGGAAGGACTATGGCTAACCTTACCTACTCATGGACCTGCTCCAAGCAGTAGGTTGATCTCTGGATGCCCCTTTCAATTAATACTGGTGATTTTTTTTCTCTCTTGTCAAAAGCCACTCTGCCTTGCCATCTCCCTTTCTCATCCTGCATGGCATCCTTGCATCTTGACTAGCAAAGGCAACTATCTTGCTCACAGTATATATCTTTGGGACTTGGGAGTCTCCTGGCTTGGGCTTTCTCACACCTAACCATTCAGTTGAATTTTCTCCTATCCAGATTCTGGAGGACTTACTCACCATACTAAAAACTAGCACTTGTTTAATTTCTGGCATTTCTTCACTGTCTTGCCCAACACTGATTTCTGACAGTTTTTTTAAATTCTTGACCCAATGCATTCCTGTAATCAGGCTTCCAGTAAAATGCTTAGCACACAGTACAATTTCCTTCCTTTCCTGAACCTTCCCCTGCCCTCTAGGGTCTTAGATTTGTTGCCACTGTGTTCTTCTCCCATCACAGTCTCTCTTCTGGGACTTCAAAGAGACAGCTCTTGTGCCATATTTACCCCTCTTGCTTCTCTCTTTGCCTGAGCCCTCCCAGTAGGGTTGTTTCAATTCTTGCCCTCTTCCTTACTGTGCAGTAACTCAGAGTTTTGCAGTGTTTGTATCAAATGATTCCCAGCCATGACTGCAATGAGATTTCTCCACCAGCACAACCAGTGGGGTGTCCATCCCTTGTTCTCCTTCACAGCTTTGTCTCTGTCTGTGTTCCCAATGATTTTCAGTCTAAAGCTGGACTCCCAGTGTTGAATTCAATCACTAAGCTTTGTGTTTTATGCTGAGGTAGTGCATTTGAAACTCAGGAGTCACAGAGAGGAGAATAAGACTCTCAATATCTGCATAAACCCAGAAGCCAAAACCAAGTATTGTGTAACCTTTTTACAAGTCACTATTTTAAACAACGGAGCAATTATCTCCAAACCACCAGAAAACCTTTGGAATCAGCAATTTGCTTTGCTATCCTGTCAGTGGGATTGTGGTGCAACAACAGACCTCAGATTTTAATTCCATTGTCCTTTTGAAATGTCTAAACCTGAAAAGTGACCAGGTCAACAAAAAGGCTAAATTTCATAATATTCTTTTGGAGGTGTGACAGAAAGGAACTTTGGGTAGGTGGAAGCAACCTGGATGCAGATATAAAGGAAAGGGAGGGGCAAGCAGTACTATGTTCCTTAATTTAAAAATCGCTTAACACACAAACACAGAACCTGACTGAGGACAAGATCTAAGTCTTCCCTCTCACAGAATTAAAGGTAAATATTAAAACAATTTAAGTAAATTTTATGATCATTTAAAAAAGCAATCTTTTCCATGTGTGACTGTATGGATAAATTATAACATAACTTCTGTTATAATACATAATTCTTGCCTTGTGTTTTTCTAAGTGTCAACCATTAGAAAAAATAATTCTGTAAGTCTAACGAAAACTGCTGCTTTGGGGCAGAATTATTCACAAGCAAGAAAGTTTTCTTAGGGCAGTGAATGCATTACAAGTAAAATCTTAATTTTGATAAAAGAATTCTGTACTTGAGGTGAAGGAACAGCATTGCACATTATCAGGCCAGAGACTCAGAGGAGTATTCATGAGCTGAAAAGAGAAATTCCCATCCTGATGCTCTCTTGGTAGTATTCTTCAAGGAAATAAAATCACTCTGTGGTACAGACTTGGTCCTGAGGGCATACTGACTGTCAGAAAGAATGTAGTTGCTTGGAAACCAAACAGTTGATAAATACCTTCAGACTTCAGAGACTGCCACTCAATTTTGGTTTCTCTATTCCATAGATAAAAATATTAATACCACCACCCACAAATAATATAAGCATTTCTGGTCTCGAGTGGTAAATTACATGAGGCAGGTGTTGCTGGGTAGCTGTCTTAAAGCCTGGAGCACTCATAGCCTCAAGGTATCTGGCAGTTTCTGGAGAAAATAAAATTGCTGGAACATAGAGAAGGGGTAAACACAATGAATAAACTGCATAAGTCTAAATGGAAACATCAGCTTTGCTATTCATGAAACTACTCAGAATACATTGCTGGCCAGGAAAAGCAAATGAGCCTAAAAATTATGCCTAAATCCTTTCACAGTATCAGCTGTCAATTCTATACAGATCCAAAATGTAGTAGTGGGAAACTCAAACATGTTGTGAACCAATGTACTAAAAATGCATATAAATTCCCCTGGGGACGTTGCTCTGATAAATCATTAGTTAAGGATAAAAGCGAAAAGAAATACAGAAGTTACAAATCTGCATATCTTTGAAAACCAAAGGCAGGAAGAATCACAAAGAAAACTGCAGCTGTATAAAAGAAAAACCTAAAAGAAATTGGTGCTCCTAAACAGTATCTGTGTGGAAGATAAACATACAATTATGCTATTAGTTTCAGTTCTTTAAATGGATTGTCTTGAACATGCAACATTTCTTGCTAATGGGCACCGAGTACAGAATTTTCAGCATTTCAGCAAATAGTACCATTATGTCACCTCTTTCCAGGTTGTAAAAATGGAAGTGGTTTCCACATCAGTTGGCAAGTTTACTGTTGATCTTTTCAACAAGCTGAATGAGACCAACAAGGGAAAAAACATTTTCTTCTCTCCTTGGAGCATATCAGCTGCTCTGGGTCTGACATACCTTGGAGCAAAAGGAACTACAGCAACTGAGATGGCAGAGGTAGGTTGCTTTTGTACTATTATTGTGGGGATAACCATTTGGATCTGCACAAACACATTCCTATTGCTGGGAAAAACAGCTATAGAAGGGAGTTCTGCCTTGCAGCATGCAGACAGGAGCAGTGTTGGTGGTCTGGGAGGGGGATGGAGCTACTCGTTGTTATTCCATGGGATTTATTGTTGCTACAGCTTCAGCATCCCTTTGGTTAGTCACCTAAGGGCAGATAGCATAGTGAGTTATCAAAAGGAGAGAAACATGACAACCATTTGATCCCCATTGGACTTTAAGTCTCACAAGGTCCTTCACACCTGTTTCTTATCTTTCGAAACTCTTCTTGCAGGTCCTTCATTTCACCCTGGGAGCAGGAGCTGAAGCCTCTTCTTCTGTGACCAGACCTTCTCGGGGGAGACCAAAGAGAAGAAAATTGGTATCTATTGCACTGAAATTCCATTATAAAGAACCTCCAGAATAAAAATGTCCCGATACAGCTTTAGGAGTTCAGTATTTATTGTCTGCACTCCTCTTTAAAGTACAAGCCCCAACCATACTTCACAACAGGTTGAAGTTTCAGTTCCTTTCATTCACTCAGATTCTCATGAAAGCATGAGTCACTGGGATAGTCTGGAAGTTTTATTACATGGCAGTTCAGTCATGAACAGAGCCCTGCAAATTGCAGTGATGATAAACTTGGGAAAATAAAAAGGAAGAGGAAGCCAAATTCCTCTCCTACATACATTGCTTAGCATGTTTTGAAAGCTTCAGGCAAAAATGAAATTGCTGAATGTTTGGTTTCTTTTTCCAAGGATCCTGAGAACAAGCAAGCTGCAGATATCCATTCTGGCTTCAAGAAGCTCCTGACTGCCATCAACAAACCCAGAAGCACCTACTCTCTGAAAAGCGCCAACCGCATTTACGTGGAAAAAACCTTCCTATTATTGCCCGTAAGTTAAACTTCAGAGAAGAGTAAGAAAAGGTGCAAAAAAAATTTCTCTTTTTAATTACTTGCCATTTATAGAACAGGTTGGAAGCTGACCTTGAATACTTGAATAGGAACTCTGGACTCCATTGATAACCTTAACTGGAAAACAGCAGTCAGTCTGCTCACAGAATTTAAGGATGCATTGCCCTTTGATTGTATTGTAGGGGTTCCTTTACATTCAATGTGCCTTTAGTATTGGAACCCCCAATATATAGAATTGTAAATGAGAAATTAAAATAGGCACATCCATAGGATGCACACAGCCTTCCTCACTTCTCCAGATAAATTTTGGAACAAAAGTTGTGAATTTTCTGTTCTTTGGTCATTTCTTAATTGTCACCTGTCCAGCAGAAAGTAACAAGTAAGATCCTGCAGCCCTCTAGGTCCAAGAATCTATAAAGTATAAGAGCTAACAACTTCCTTTTGGGACTAAAAAATAGTATATTTCTCTAGTACATAACCTTTTTTTTTCACTTTTTTTTTGTTATTTTTCAGACATACATACAGCTCAGTAAAAACTATTACAAAGCAGAGCCACAGAAGGTTAACTTTAAGACAGCACCAGAACAATCAGGAAAGAAAATCAACACTTGGGTTGAAAAACAAACTGAGGGTAAGCTGGGCTCAACCCCAACACCTTTGCTCTCCCATGAAGTCAGTCTGCCAATTCCTTTGGGAAGGTGCCCTTGCTTCCTCAGGTGCTACTGCAGCAGCCAGGTCATGCCTTCCAACATGGATGTAGGCAGTGAGCAGAGATGTGGTGGGAGGACAGAGAAAGAGGCAGCACACTTAAGCGGCTTCAAACACCTGATGTGGGCCTCAGTGAGCTCCCTGAGGAGATTCCCATTGACTCCACTGTGCTCTGCAGCAGCTGGTCCTCAGGCACAACTGAGCCCTGGTGCTGCACCCAGGCACCACGGGCAGAGCAGACAGAGGGGAGAGACACCTCTGCCCACCAGTGTGCTCCTGGGAAGGGGGGGATGCCTGCCTTGCTGTACCACCCTGCACGGGGCAAAGGGGCTCCTCCTTCCACCTAGTGTAACCAGCCAGTGGGGCTTTCTGCTTCTAGCTGCCTGCTACGAAGCTGAGACATTTTTGGAAGGAGTAAATCCCTGTCAGTGAGCCAGGAGGACAGGTCAGCAAACAGCTTTGGAGACTGTAAAGAAATGCAGTGATTTATGTCAGGGGAGCATTTTAGGGAGCAGAGCACTGAGGCACGGACTTTTTACTAAGAAGCTGAACTGAGAGAAAAACCTATCAAAATATCCTCACTGTGCTATGCTGGAATGAAACCTGACTCTTGCACTTTCAAAAGGCAAAATCAAGAATTTGCTGGGTCCACAAGATGTAACAAACTCCACCATGCTGATCCTGATAAATGCCATTTACTTCAAGGCAGAATGGGAAGTGAAATTTAAGGCAGAAGATACAGAGGTGCAACCCTTCCGGCTGAGCAAGGTAAGTTCCTCCTGTATCCTTCTTACTGTAAACAATCTGGTTGCAACAGCTATTGCTGAAATCTTTCCATTTCATAAGTCTTTTAGGTAGTCCTGTGATAACTAGACTCTTGAAAAGCTGTTTGCAGTAAAATCTGTCAGTGCTCAGCTCACTGAAACATTAGGATGTGCTCAGGTAAAAGTTAGTGAGCTCCAGGTAACAGCTACTGTTTTCAAAATCACTACAGTCATTTAAAACCTTTCTGTAAAACAGTGTTAACATTGACTAAATTGTACAAACATGATTTGGAGAGTCCAGGCTTCATGGATGGGAACTACATGGCATGTCATGGATGACTACAGGCCTCTGTGCAACCAGGATGGGCACAATCATTCCTGCGCAAACACAGCTGCAATAGGGTGCCCTGAACTGCTGCATGGCTGCGAGAGGCTAGAAGCAATGTTAATGGCATGTATCCATCACAGACATGTTAATGAATTCACAGTTAAAGACAAGAACTCCCTGCACTTCCAAAAAGTGTACCTTCTGCCTGCTGATTAGCATGTACATGTGGTCTGCTTCCTTGAATGAAGGGATATAGATGTTAATAGAAGTTACATACTCCTGACAACGTGACTGTTTCCCAGGAACTCCTCTCATCATGAGTCCTTTTGCTCTGACACTAGTGTTATCTTCTGTCAAGCAATCAGCTGGTCACCTTTTATTGCCAGAGAGAGACCAGTGAAAAGCTGCACAACACTCATCCTCTTAATCCACAGCTGTTTTTCTGCCAGTGTTGTAAGGCCACACCCCATGCCTGCTCCATACCCCTAATCCTTGCAGATTAAATCTATTCCTTCTTCCTCCTTGAGCATGTTTTGGGGAGGAGAGAAAAATATCTCAGTTCAGTCCCCAACAAAAGCTTTTGGGACAGACATAAAGATAAGCAATGTTATCCAGTCAAGAAAACCTTTGGAAAATGGATGATAAACCACTGTTTTAAATACTTCTTATGAAATTTCCTCTCCCTACACTGCACTGAGACATCATCACCCTTCCTTTCAAGGAATGATTTCTTACCTATAAATAAATGCTTTCCAGAACAAGACCAAGCCTGTAAAAATGATGTACATGAGAAAAATATTTCCAGTTCTCATCATGGAAACCATGAATTTCAAAATGATTGAGTTGCCATATGTGAAACGTGAACTCAGTATGTTCATCCTCCTTCCTGATGACATCAAAGACAACACCACAGGTCTTGAACAGGTAAGAAAGCATGCTACAATTTTGTATACAATTTTGTATTACTGCTCAGTCATTAAAAAAAAAAAGAAGGGCAGGCTGACAATAATATCTCTCTTTCTGGGGACATGCTATCATGCTGTTTGACCTCCTCTACTAGCTGAATTAATTTTCTTTAATATTTATCTAATCCCAAAAAAGTTCTTCCATGCTGAGAGCCCTTAGTTAGGTAGGAACTGAAGACAGGCAACACTGTGCATAATCAGATGCTCAGCTCTTCAACAGCCCCCTTTAATAACACCCAATTTTACATGATCTGTAAGGGTTAAATCTACATTCCTTGCACGTTCAGGAGAGACACCACCACACAAGAAGTCACAGGTTCTTCCTCAGATGACACCTTTTCTCCATGGCCTGGAAGTTTATTTCTATATTGTTCTCACTCTTTTTCTCCCTTTCCCCTCCCACCATTTTTCTGCTCTATGAAAAACTAGGATTTTGGTGTGTCTGCATTTGCTACAACAATGAGATCTTCTACTGTAGTTATTATAATTCCAAGACTGTTAAATTGTTGGAGTCTATACCATTCATTGCTTTCCTCCATTTGATCTGAGCTGAACCCTGGTTGCATGGTGCCCAGGACACAGAGTGGCAGTGAAAGACTTTGCCGGAAGCACTGTGTTTCAAAACTGTCAAGGAAACATATGCAATACTATTAATACCTGTTTTTATAGAACTGGACCAAACCTTGTGCCACACAGCAATTTTATTCACATCAGGACTGAATTAAAAGAGAGGAAAGAACTACCATGGAGGATGGCAGCTGTTGAATGCCCTTCCCATCTCTCTTTTGCAATTAATTTGGAAAGGGTGCCACTCAAAACTTTGCAGCACTAAGACTCAAATATTTGTTGTGCTCCTCATCTCTGATCATCAATAAAACCAATTTCTATTTCATGCTTTCAGCTAAATGTTAAATTTGCTATTTAAAATATTTAATTCATTTCATTGCCATAAAATTGATTAATTCATTGTTAATTGTTTTTCCCTGCAAACACCAAATTCCTTCTCTCTTAAATGACAGCTGGAAAGAGAACTGACGTATGAGAAGCTGTCTGAATGGACTGATTCTAAGAAGATGACTGAGACTCTTGTGGATCTATACCTACCTAAATTCAAAATGGAAGAGAGGTATGACCTCAGTGATAATCTCATCAAGATGGGAATGCGCAGTGCCTTCAGCAGCAATGCTGATTTCAGTGGAATGACTGAGAAGGATAAAGTGATGATCTCCAAAGTTTTTCACAAGTCTTTTGTTGCAGTTGATGAGAAGGGCACTGAGGCAGCTGCTGCTACTGCTGTCATTATAGAACTAGCAAGTGCACACATTAGCCATGTTCTGAAATTTAGGGTTGACCACCCTTTCTACTTCTTCATCAGACACAACAAGTCCAAGAGCATCCTCTTTTTTGGTAGATTCTGCGCTCCTCTAGAATGAATTATTATTTGCTCTCAGACAGCAACCAAGGCTCACTGTAAAAGGGAAAAATGTGAACTTCAGTGCTAAAATCTCAACCTTAAGCCATGTAGTCACCTGTACTAAAAGTGCCTGTACTTTTCCTTCCACCCACCCACTCCCCCCGCAAAGAAGGCAGCATCCAGAAAGCATCCTGAACCACCAAAGAACACCTGTCTACTGGTTCTTTCTATTGTCCTAACAAGACAGTCCTAAATAGAAAAGATAGTGTGGAATTTTGCTCCCTTTTATCAAATCTGCTCTTTTGGCTTTGTTGCTTAAAAGTAAGGTGGACTCATAAAAGGTCTCTGCTCACAGGCCATCATCTAGCCCCATGTCAAATGCTGACTTCAAGGAAAATGCAGTTTGTTCTCTTGACTCTCACAGAGAGGAAAAGTAACCCTGAAAAGAAATAAAACAAACTTATAGAAATCTGTATGCTCTCTTTACCTCTTTTTTCCTGGAAACCTACATTTGTACTACAATATTATTTCATAACCTTAATTTCAAATTTCAGTGACTCTTGGAAACTAACAAAATTTAATACAAATCCAGAATAATCTCAGAATTTCCTTTGCCATCCCCTGTCTCACCACATGTATATAGGCACATCACATTCACTCTCTCCTGCTCTTTCAGCTTCCTGAAAAGTAAGGCTGTGAGGGAAAATTGTCCAACCAATAATATTAAATTGTTGACATCTAACCACAATGCATTTTTTCCTCATTTTTCTAAAGTTTGTAGTTTAAGGTTGCTGAGATTTCCAACTAGCAAAAATGCCACAAAAACTATTAGCAACATTCCTTCTTGCGACCTTTTATTGATACGTAATCTAAAACTGTTAAAATTTAAGTCTGCTTCCTCTTTTTAATTTTACTTAATTATGTTTGTTTCCTGGTTAATACCTGCAAAGCTTCCTTGTCACCTGTAATATTGACCTATGTTTGATTTGTACTTTATGAGTGCACCTCAGCAAAGGTATTTGTGGTATTGACAGAAACACCAATGTAATTTTGATTTTGATTGATGCTTAACTAATTATTTTACCATGAGCTCCATTTAATAAACTTGAAATAAACTTGAAGTTTTGTTTGTGTTATTCAAGACACTGAGTTACTTGGTTCTCTTATAGCTAACTGCACAGCTAGAGCATGTTTCCATTTTTGTCATTCCAAATAACTACCACACCATCCCAACTGACAAAGCTGAGAAACTTTACACACTGGTGTCTTATTTTCACTAGTTTTCAAATAGGCCTCCAAACATTGTTATTCTGCATGCCATCCTAGGCATTTACAAACATACCTTTCACAACACACTAGAAATAAGAGGTATGACCAGAGGCTGTGGCACAGAACAGCACCTTCTAGATATCCCTTTTGACCATGTTAAAGAGTGAACAAGTAATGTGAAAAAAAATGAACCTTCCACACATCCCTCTTGCCCATCTACAATAATGAACAAGCCATGCTGTACTGGCAGCATCAGTTCCCTCTGGTGGCTTGGGAGGGATAGCAGTTGTGCTATCCCTGTGGCCATAAGGAATAGCACAAAATTTTGCAGCCATTGTGGTAGTCCAATGATGCGTCAGAGAACACTATGTAAGACAACAGGATCTGAATGCAGGAGGGAGGTACAACAAAAGTATTTATTCTCAACAAAATTCCACCTATAATTACAACTCGCTCCACCTCCCCAGAAGGTATTCTATTTGGAACAACATCTCCCTTCAACAAAGTATATCCACATCTTCTTCCCTGTACTAGACACTGCTGCTAAAATCAGGGTCCTCCCTTGCCTGTAAGCCACAGCTCAGGATTTAGTTGTCTGTCCCTCAGGACCTACCCCAGTGCAGCCCAGATGTGTGCTATTGACTCGGCTTTACTGAGAAGTTTGTTCTTTAGGTGTGGAAGAACACGTAGGTGAAGGCTGTGAAAAATAAGCAGCATGAAAACAGAACCTCTGAGGCTCTCTGAGGAACTACAGCACAATGACTGCCAACTGGTGAGAGGTGCAAAGGGTCAAACAGGCTGGGCTAGGTACCAAGCCACACCCAGTCTCAGCTTTCCTTGAAGCGTACACATTCCAGTGTAAGAGTTGGAATACAAGTGAAAAGTGTGGAAGAGAAGGAAAGGGACCCATCCAGGGAGGTGACCCTCTGCAGAGCTCATCTACTGCAAACAACACTGGAGCTGCTTCATTTGTGCTTGCCTGCATTATTGTCATGGTAACAAGGATCTGCCACTCAGGTCAGGCTAACCCTTCCAGAAACAGAATTGTCAGGGTAGAAGTGGCTGTTTGAGATCATCTGGTCCCACCCACTATGCAAACAGGCTAAGCTGATGCTGGTTGCACAGGGCAATATCCAGTTGGATCTATCTCCACCAATGGAGGATAACACAAGCGCTCTCACCAACCCATGCCAGTTTGACCATCCTCATAAGAGACCATCTTCATCCTCTCTTATGTTCAGATTAAATTTCATGTTTTCAGCCTACGCCCATTGCCTCTTGTCATGTCATGGTTTGGCACTGGCCAAACACCAGGCACCCACAAAAGTCTGTCACTCACCCTCCCTTCCCACAGCTGGGCAGAGGAGAGAAAAAAAAAAAAATTAACAAAGGGCTCATGAATTGAGATAAGGACCAGGAGAAAACATTCCAAGGGCAAAACAGGCTTGGCTTAGAGGTACAAAGTGAATTTATTGCAAACCAAATCAGAGGAGGATAAGAGAAAATAAAATAAGACCTTAAATCATCTTTTCTTCCCCCAACCTCTCCCTCCTTCCCATCAACAGTGCAGGGAGACAGGGAATGGGGGTTTCAGTCAGTTCATCACCCGGGGTCTTCTTCCACTGCTCTGGGAGAGGAGTCCTTCCCCTGTGAGGCCATGGGGTCCCTCCCATGGGATACAGTTCTCCCTGAACTTCTCCAGCATCGTCCACTCTCACAAGCAGCAGTCCTCCCAAAACTGCTGTGTTGCGGGTCACTCTTCCATGGGGTGCAGTATTCAAAGGACGGGCTGGTGCAACCTGGAAGTAGGGCCCTCTCTCTCCACCAGGTCTCCCACTGGATTACAGCCTCCTTCAGGCATCCACCTGCTCTGGCATGGGTACCTCCCCCAGGGGCTGTGGGTGGATCCCCAGGGGCTGTGGGTGGATCTCTGCATTCTCTGTGGTTCCCCATGGGCTGCAGGGGCACAGCTGCCTCACCATGGTGTCACCACAGCCTGCAGAGGAATCTCAGCTCCAGCGCCTGGAGCACCTCCTGCCCCTCCTTCTGCACTGATCTTGGTGTCTCCATGTGGTTTCCCTCACATGCTCTCACCTCCTCTTCTCTGGCTAGAAAAAAACTGCATGCACTTTGTTTTCATTTTCTTCCTAAATATGTTATCACAGAGGCTTTACCAACCTCTCTAATTGGCCCAGCCTTGGCCAGCAGCATGTCCATCTTCAGAGCCATCAGGGATTGGCTCTACTGGACATGGTGGAAGCTTCTAGAAGCTTCTCACAGAAGCCAATTCCATAGCCCCTCTACCAAAAACCAGGCTATGCAAAACTCATGGGAACCTCTGAGAAGAGCCTGGTTCCTTCTTTGTTACACCCCGTAAGGCATTAGTCAAGTAAAAGGTGCAACGTGACTGCATTTCCAAATAACTGTTTTCAAGAAGCCTTGGGTTTCTTCTGTATCATCAAAATTTGAAACTTCAGGTCCATGAAGTCCTCTTTGAAAAGTCACAATAACTTTGAAAACTAAAGAAAGAAGTAGTCACTGGAAACTGATAAAGCAAGCCCCAACACAAACATATTGTGAGCATGGACTGCTTGTCTCTTAGTGATTCCATGCTTGTCAAAACACAGCATATTAACATGCTTTCAGTTTACCCTACAATGAAAGTTGGGGATTTTGTGTTCCAGTACCAATCTCAGATTCATAAAATAATCCCTGGTATCTCTGTGGTAGACAGACTTCATGAAAAGCAGAAATGGTAGGCATAGGTTACACTAATAAAGCCAAGAAAATTTACAGTGTTGGTGTGCCCTTAGTATCCAAGACAAGGACATATAAACCCCACTGCTTTCTAACTGCAGTGCAAATGCATCCATATTTTAAAGGTTTTATTCTGCCACCAGAAACAGGCACAAGAACCACCCATTTCAGGTGTTATTTATAGTCCTGTCTTTAGAGTTCTGTTGCAACAGATGTGATACTTGGTCTCATTTTCTTCCTAGGGAACATAGCTGAATAGGATTTTTTGCAGTAGAAATCCACAATTGGACTTAGTCTAACTTTAACCACAATTGGACTTAGTTTAAATTCTGCTGCTTATTACTAGCAATAACTGCAAGAGACTTCATCTTCAATAAATGCCCAAAAGGCCTACTCAGAATGCATCATTTACAAAGTACAGGTGTAGGACTATGGTAATCAACCAGGCAGAAAGATACAACCTCCCTGCTGAGCCAGATAGGAATGAAAGGTGGCTTCAAAAAGGACCAAATTTCTTCATCAGTATGCCAGAGGAAAATGACTGGTGTTATCAAAAAACTATTTTATGACCATTTGTCAAACATCAATCCACTTGAAATCAATAGGTCAGGTGTTGTGATGCAGTGAAACCTTGTTTTTACCATTCTGTCTGCATCAATTCACTATTTTTTCTCACCGTTTACATCTGACACTGCAAAACCAAGAGCACTTCTTTGGCTAATGTGTTCCCTTCTGTAACTCCAATTTCTCTTACCAAACAGGAACTTGCAGCAGCTGGTTTATACCACAAAGAGTGTCTACACAGTTTGGGAGCCCTTTCTTCATTTTCCTGGGTTTTGGCCAATCTTTGTAGCTTGTAGTACCACTAACTGCTTGGGGGGTTTCCTTCTATGAATTTATCTACAAAAAAAACCCAAAAAAACAAAACAGAAAAACAACCCAGCAGATTACGATATACAGTAGAAACATTTCCTAAGATCAAAAGTAAATATAACAATGGCTAACACATTTCTGAAGCAAGAAAAAAAAAAAGATGAATACTCAAGGCACAAAAACTGTACTTAAAAGGTGTGAAGAAATCTTCTGTCATCTGTGAAGAAATCTTCTGTCTTCTGCACATCTCTCTTGAAACCTTGCATGGCATATGCAGCAGTCAGATTTTAAGTGTGTAGAAGCACTAAAATAGAATCCTGGTTCAAAACACAAACTTCATACTGATGCTTTTTCCACATAGGTTGACAGCAGGTAATCTGTTTACTCTGCATGTGCCATACTGGTGGGCAAGGGCCATTTTTACTAAGATTCAGTGTAGCAGAAAAGACAGACAATCACAAACGAAATTTATCAATACAACTTAATCTGAGTTACACAGATTAAGATCAGAATTATACTGGTTTAAAGTAAAACATTTGTGTACTTCTTACATTACACTTTTGCTGATATCCAGTTTTACACATTCTCCTTTTTCTGCTCCCTACTCTCATATGGCAGTTTCAGTAAAAGAAATCATTACAAGCAGAGCTTCCAAACAGTTTTCCAGCTTTTGGTGGATGATTCAAACTCCCTGAATCCATCAAAGAGGGATAATAAACTCAGTACAATGCAGAGCCTGTAGGTATCTAAAGCACCTTCACTGACTTCGCTAGGAGCAGAAGTCTTTCAAAACAACATATAACAGTTCAAATGAGCCCAGTGTTCACTCTTATTTCATCACTTATTTTAGGTGGCTGTGTAAATACCTTATTTTGTGATCTATTTTATTTAAAAAAAAGAGCAAAAATGCAAAATATCCTTGTATGAAATAAGGGCTTTATGTGACCTGAGGTCTACAAGTATTTAGATGCTTCCCTTCAAATTTAACCAGAGGAACAATGAGATTAACTGTCTATTTTAATATTCTATTTTAACCATAGCTTTGAGATCAGTTTCTATTAATTTCCCCAGTTGGTAGAATATAGAGAAAAGGAAGCTGTAAAATTATTTCACCATATCTGTTGGCAATGCAATGTGGTTGAATTATTTTCTGCAATTCCTACTTTCTTGCCGGCCAAACTCCAAGGTTGTGGAGGACACCTGTAGGGAAGTGGAATACTGGCCTTCATGTTCCAGGACATACACTCACTAACAGTGACCTTGAATTGAGGAGGTCTCCACGTTCTGAGATCAGGTGTTAGAGAGGAGAACTAGGAATAAAGGAGGGAATGTGCACATTTAATAGCAGAAGAGGATGTAGATAAGAAAAGGGAGGTGCAAATATTTCCACATTTCCAAAAGTACTCACTGCCCCACAGACTGCCACAGATCCTGACTGAAGACAGAAGACAGATCTTAACTCTTTTCTCTCTCAGGATTTCAGGTAATTAGATATTTGTTTCAAAATAACTAGTTTTATTTGAAAGTCTTAAAAACTAATTTAAAATTATTTGGAACTGAGTGGTTAAATGATGGCACACAAGTCATTCAGGGGAAGAGTGCTTATTTTTTCTTCTGAAGTGCAGCCCTTAGGAAAACCCTGTGCCAAGGAACAGTAGAGAGAATGCAAACTGGAGTTGGGCAAGCAGAGCAGAGCCTGGGAGGGCAGAAAGTTTCCTGACCTGTAGGAAGGGTGCCTTAATCACCAGGATGTATCAACATCTCCAGGAACAGCAGTAAGTTATGTGATTTGAAGGACCTAAAAAATGCTTAGGTATGAGCTAGGTTGCATGGTTTTCACCTCTGAAGCTCTTCTGGGAATGCTTCAAAGCTGTTGCAGAGCTCTAGGAAGCTGTAAAAAGAGAATTTGAGTACTTCAGAGGCTCCAGGCACATCTGACACTTCATGGGAGCAGCCTGCTTTGAGGACTGGAGTTTTGATTTAACTTGTTGGTGAAGATGGAATTAAATGTCCACTTGCTATTGTTGATCTAATGCTTAAATTTTACTTGATGCCATCTTACACTGACTTTACCAAATGTTTCATTAGTCTTTATGCTGATGAAGACACTGGAAATTTCTGAGTTTGTCCTAATATTTATCAAAGTATTAGATGGATCATAAAATGCTAATAGGATGCACAGGTTTGCTCTGGATCCATGTATGAAAATCAGTTTAATCCTAGGGTTGTGGTTATTTGTTTTCTTTGGTTTTGTCCTGTAAAAACATACTTAGGAAAAGAAGCAGAGCATGGATGGAAAATGTGCGGGATAAACCAACAAGAAACCAGAGAAAGTTTGTTGTTGGTTAAAAGAGGAACTCTTTGAGGTTGTGTGTAAGACAAAAGAATTTTCTTGAAAAATAGAAATTAGTAAATCCAGCTACAGCTTCCAAATATGGGTTTACCTACACCAAGAATGTGTAATAATCTGTATCTTCTCTCTAGTAGCCTTCAGGATATATGTAGTAAATCGCCTGAATTCAGCCATTTTTAAGCAGAAAATAATAGTACAGGAAGGCAAACAAACAGAAAAAAGCCCAAAGCAGCACAGTGATAAATTATTCTGTTTCACTCTTTCAGAATCTAAGAATAACTATAAAAATTAGGGAAAGAACAAATAAATTTTTGAAACAAGTCTAAACTCTGAAAACATTTCTAGCTAAAATTGTACTCAACTGATGAAAAAGAAATAAACCTTTCAAGGACAGTGAAAGTGATGAGGAAAGAAAAATTAATGCAGGTCTTAGAAATAAACCCACTAGATGACTGTACTTGGTCTCTGTGCAGTATTTTACCCAGGGATACCTTCAGACTGTATTTGAGAGTGCAGGCAATCTCCCACTGGTAGCTTTGTACTTTTCAAAAGAAGTGAAGAGGCAGTCACCACCTCTCTCTGACACTTATTTGTCTCAGGTGTACCAATGGAATCTCTCTCAGTGTCAACCAACAGCTTCACTCTCGACCTTTACAAAAAGCTGAATGAAACTTCCAAAGGCCAAAACATTTTCTTTTCTCCTTGGAGTATTGCAACTGCTCTTGCCATGGTCCACCTGGGTGCAAAAGGTGACACCGCAACCCAGATGGCTGAGGTAAGCTCTGGAATTAGCTGTGCACCACCTTACAGGGGGTTCCTACATAAATGGAACTGTTATTCTATCTATGGAGAACAGCAGGGAACAACATGGGAGGACAGGGATTTGCAATGCTGACAGCATGAGCGGAGCTCTCCTCTGTACCAACACTATGGCAGGTCACTTCCGCTTTATTTCCAAGATCTTTGCTCTCCACCAACCCTACATTTAGCTTACACTTACAGTTCACAGAGCACTGCAAGTGGCCTGCCAAGGATAAGTTACTGACATTAGAGGCTGTTGTCAGTGTTGCTTGGAACTCTATGTTCCATTTTAACTACCCTCTGAACAGAATAATTAATCTAACATAGAGCTCAAATAGTAATGAGGAGACACCTTTATTAAAAAATGAATATGGATCTAAGATATGCCAGAGAAAGGAGATATGGATAATATCACTACTTCTAGACCTCAGCTGGTTCTGGCTGCAGTATTCCTGCTTTCTCAAACTGCACACAGAAGTTAGCAAGCTCTCCTGAACATGTGTTAGGATGCATAGGAGAGGTACAAATCTTTGTTTGTGACATAGTTAGTCCATAAAAATAGTAATTCTTCTACAAATAATGGAGATGTGTGAGTATTGATAACATCAGAGTCATAGAATATATTAAGTTGTAAGGGACCCATGAGGATCATTGAGTCAAACTCCAGGCCCTACTCAGGACACCACAAGAGTCACAACATGTGCCTGAGTGTGTTGTCCAAACACTTGAACTCTGTCAGGTTTGGTGCTGTGGCCACTTCCCTAGGGAGTCTGTTCCAGTCACAACACTGATCTATTATTAAGCAGTCCATGTGGCTAAAATCTATATAGTAATGATACAGGTATTTAACCAAGGGTAGGGTCTTGTTCTCAACAACTTCAAGACTATGATTGGGCGTGGCTGGTGAATTACCACAGAAAACTGAGATACTTACATACCTTGGGCATATTAATCTCAAACAAACAAGCTGCCTTTATGAACATTTATCATCATCATCACAGGTTCTGCATTTTAACCAGACTGCAAGAGAAGAAGGTTCACCTGAGACAACAAGGCCTTCTCCAGCAAGACCAAAGAAAAGAAAGATGGTATTTATTACAACAAAAGACTCTGAGATAAAAATCTCCAAGAACGGGATTGTCCAATGCAACTATTGCTTTAGGCTTTTAACATCTGTTATTTTCAGTCTATTATCTACTGTCTTGATTCAGTAAGAACTTTACACAGAAAAAGTGAACAAGCAGGTCATATGACTGTAAAACTTATGATTTTGATCTTTCAAAAGCAGACCTGAGACACTAACAGCATTTTGATGGGCCATAATACTGTCTCACTTGTTTTTAGCTTGGCTGTGGAAATATCAAAAAATCATTGGTCCTAATATGCTTTGGACAATTCCATTTCTTACCACCTTCAGGTTGGTGGGGTTACTTTTTCTGTAGTGATAAACAACTACTACATTCACACCTGACTCTAGCCCTACCCAATAAAATCCCTTCCTCCTTTTGTATGTGCACACACCTCAGGCAGACAAAATTCCCCTTTAAGGTAAAGTGTGTTGAGTCACCCTTGCTCATCAGCTCCCTGGAGACTTGCCAGCAGGAGAAACGGCCCAGATCTTTTTTAACAAATGAACTCCCTAATCACTGAAAAGTATTAAACTCAAACAAGCCGTGTTTTTTCAGGATAGAAACTAAAAGACAGCTGAAAGAAATTAAATTAGACTAACTGCAAATAAAAAGGGCAAGGGGATTATATCATTCTCTCCCTTGATGATGTGAGATGTTTCTTCGAGATGAATCACTGCACACAACTCACTGACTTCATAAATTGTAGCAAAGTCTGTCTAACCTTTTCCTTCAGGTATTTCCCCCTACTGCCTCTTTGTTCTGTTCCCATCCCTTTGAAAAACTCAGCCCCTGCAATTCTGTGTCCTCTGGCTACCAAATTCTTTGCTAGGAGTCCTTCCTGGCAGCCCACATCTCAGCCTGACTGAGAAAAGATGGTAGCAAGGAATGACAGACAAATCACCCTGAGTCAGTGGCAGAGACTCTCAGTGTCTCATGTGCAGGGCACAGTACATGACATGGGGGAGGACACTGCATTCAGGCAGCCGGTGGGGAGCAGCTGGCAGGTAGCAGATCATTCCTCCATTCACAAAGCAACAGCTGGCAACAGCTAACAAGCAACTCCATCCTCCCTAAAACCATCAAGACTGACATCCAGAACAAGCTCTCTCCAAAATCCAAACAGCAACAGAAAACGCCCCTGTGAAACAGGGAAAATTGGAATAGTTGATAAGTCTGTGCCCTGACATTAGTTTCTGTGAGGGTAGAACAGCTTCTCAAAAGTTGCCAGGCTGCATTGATGGATCCTTGTGAAACTGAAGGACGTCGTGAAACTGAAAACCAGGCCTGAAAATGATAAAAATGAAGAGACTCAGCTTCCTTAGAGTAGCATTAGATGATGCCCCCAAAAGACTACAAAGCACTGTAGAAATAAATAATTGCCCTACAGGTATTTAGTCATTATCCATTTATCTAGTTGTACACAGTGCTGTAACATGCAACATACCCAAAAAAAGAGTTTCATTCCCTGGAACTCCTTTTTAATTAAAACATGAACAATTCAAATAAACATAGCAGGTGCAACAGACAAAAAAAAAAATAAAAAATCCATATTAATTAGTGTCTCTTTCCAAGGATTCCGAGCATGAGGGAGCAGAAAACATCCACTCTGGCTTCAAAAAGCTCCTGTCTGACATCAACAAACGCCAAAGCACTTACTTGCTGAAGAGTGCCAACCGACTGTATGAGGAAAAGACCTACCCATTATTGCCTGTGAGTCAAACATTTTTACTTGGGAATATGTTGACATTAAGAGTGATTATCAATAGAGATGATAAAAAAATCCAAATGATAGCACTGGGGTTTGAGTGAGGACATGACGACAGCCATAGAAGACTAGTCTTGGACAGGCAAGAGGAACATCTGATTTCAGCAGTGGGCAATAGTTTGGCAAGTGCATGAGAAAACTGTGTAGTGATTCTTCTCCATAATGTGCTGTGGCCACCAACTGATCTGCAGCTCAGGGACTTCTTGAACCAGAGGGCATGCCTACTTAAGAGACCCTGATGAGTTATTGTTTCAGGACTTTGCACACTTGTCTTTTGAATCTACTTCAACCCTCAGCACCAGGATTTCCATAGCTGAGCTATACACCGCAGGAAGACCCTGTGCTTTTTGAGCTTCCTACCCGTTGGTATCGCTGCTGGTTCATTTCTGATCTGAAGGACATTTCTCTACATCTCTGGTCACACTCTGGTCCCCTGTGTCTGTATCTTTTATACTTTTATATATATCTTTTATATGTGGGGAGGTCACAGCTGCATTGTGAACACAGGGGACACACTATAGTATTATAAAGTGTCACTATAGAAATTTCTCCTTTGTAGCTTACTCTCTTCTTCACAGTTCTTAAAATTTTGTTTGCATTTTTGGCCATGACTAGGCAGGCTTTTTTCATGCACCTGCTTATTACAGCTTCAACGCCTCATTCCTAGACCATAACAATCATTTCCTATATCTTACACTTTACTGGATCACCTATAAATATCTTAATATATATATATATTAATGTAAACATCTAAGCTTTGGTTTTATAGAAAAATACTGTAACACAGATGCCAGTATACATATTCCTGGTACTCCAGCAGTAATAACCCTTCTTTGTGAGTGCTTTTCCCTCCTACTCTTGGTTTCCAGTCTTTTAAACAAATGAGACCTATCTCTGTAGTCCCATAGATGCTCAGCCTTTAGTGACAAGTCCTACAAAATGCATTTTGGTTACCCAAAAAGACTGTAATGGCACAACCCTTTTACCCATATGCTTCCTAGCACCTTCAGAAAGCTCCAAAAGATTTGTGATTTTGGATTTCCTATTACAAAATGTTGTTGAGACTCATCCAATAAGTCATGTTAACCCATTCTATTAATTTGCCCCACACTGACTCATGAGTTTGTAACTATCTCTATCTATGAAATCTTTTTAAAACTGATGCTGTATTAATCATCTTCCAGGTCCTTGGAAGGGGGTTTTAAATGAGATTACTGTTCTCTGATTTTGAAGTTTGTTTGGTTTCCTGAGTAATCAGCAATTTGTCCTTCTGAATATGTATTGCTCATTTTCTCCATAATCTCATGTACATTTGCTCTACAGAGAATTGAGGGAATTTCCTGCTGGGAATCTCCATGAATGATTTCACAGCATACAGCAACGCAAACGTTAATTCTGCTTTTCTGCCATGACTTTATTCTACCAGAACATTCCTTTTATTGTCCTCACAAATATTTGGCAGGTTCCTTACCTCTGAAGCAAACAAAAAGCCTTTGTTCAACTTTATATGAGATTTTTCTTCCATCTTGTACTGAACACTACTTCATAAAGCAGGAAAAACACGTATTTAAATTATATAAAAATGCCATTTTGAGAAATAAAAAAAAAAAAGTAAAGGTTTCATGGATATTTCAAAATTTAAAATTTTCACCTTTGATTTCAAACACAAAAATTTGAAGTATCAGTTTCCTTGAGACTGAAGTTTGATCAGTCCTTACTTAATATTTAGAACAGAATGTATCAGACCTTATTATAAATGTTACTGCATATGAACCAAGTTTCCTTAAATTATGTAATAGCAGATTGTATAATCTGTTAAACTGATTATTACTAACATTTTTATGACTCAATTTTAACTAAATAAGCACACATTCTTTAATCCTATCTTTCAGAAGTTCTTACGACTCATTACAAGCTATTACAATGCAAAGCCACAAGCTGTAAACTTTAAGAGAGCTGCAGAACAAGTCAGAGCACAGATCAATTCATGGGTAGAAAATAAAACTGAGAGTAAGTATCACTCTGATGGCTTTTTCTTGTCTAAGTTTCAAATAATTTGTATTTCCATATTTATTGCTCTCACAACCAAGGATCCATAAAAGGCGGAAACTCAGGGCAGGAAGGTGATGAGCAAAGTACAGCTAAATAGTCTGAAGATTGTCTCTCTCCAGCCTAACTGCTGCTCCTTACAAGGTCCTTCCCTCCATCCTTTATGCTGTAGTCTCTGAATCATTGCTGTTCGAAGGGACACACTAGTAGATACTGTGTGGCTACACAATGATTAGTGAAGGTTTTACTTTTGCATTCCTCAGCTGCTTGCAAGCAACTTCACAGAGCATCCGAGCTATTCCATTTTAGCCACTTTCCAATGCCATTTACTACCAAAACTCCAATAAATATAATTTAAGAAAAAACCCCAGAGAATTCATAGAATGGTTTAGATTGGTAGAGATCTTAAGGATCATCTCATTCCAACCCCCCTGTCATGGACAAGGACATCTTCCACCAGACCAGGTTGCTCAAAGCCCTATCCAACCTGGCCTTGAACAGTTCCAGGGATGGGGTACTCACAACTTCTCTGGACAAACGATACAGAGATACTTAAAAGGCCATTTTTACCACATGAATGACATAAAAAGGTACAGTAAAAAACCCTCCCAAATACAAACATTTTTGAAAGAGAGGTAGGCACAGACAAGGAACAATTAAAATTGGCAAGTTATGCAGTCTCACTGGAATAAGAGTCTCTTTATCTGACTTTGAAGGGAAAATACAGAGTCTGCTGCCAGCAGGATCTCTCCATTCTCGCACTGTGTTGGTCTTAGTAAATGCCATTTATTTCAAAGGAAAGTGGGAAAAGAAATTTCTGGAGAAAAATACTTCTGAGATGCTCTTCAGAATAAGCAAGGTAAACTCCTTGTCAATATGTCTGTTGTCCTATCTCAATATGTCTATTACTGGGAAAATACTTCACCTGTATTTCATATGCCACTGCAACACAACTTATAGCCGAGAAAGTGGTATAAACTCAGGGAGAATACCAACTGTAAAAATAAATCATCAGTCTTATTTATGCATATCCATGGATTTTTAATTTATAACTTGGTATCAAAATACTTGGGAGTAGTTTAATTTAAAAAAATTCTAAGCTAAGCAGGTTAAGGAAAGTAGCTTAAGGACAAGAAGAAATTTCTCAAAGTACCATTTTCAGACAGGACCAGGTTGCTTTTGAGAGCAATGTTTACACACCTAGAGCTCACTTCTGCTCTTGGGACCCTGAGATCGTTGGATTTCACCCAGCTGTTCTTCCCACACGTATCCTGGGTGTTGTGTGAAACCTCAAAGGGAATTTTCTCTGGGTTTGTCATTTTAGCTGAGTGTGTGAGGGTGATCTATTCAGATGATCTATTCATTGAGCTAAGAGAATTTAAATGATCATGTACTGACAATTCCCAGTAGCTGACTGCATGCATATTTTTGGACTGTGTCAAAAGCAAGCAAAACTATTTGTCAATGGAAACAAACATTTTGTTTGACATAGATTAAGGGTGCAAATACCTTTTGTATGCCAGATAATGTGAAGCAATTGATGTGACTGTGTACCCGAAACCTGCTATGCTACGTGTGCAGTTTTAGGATCCATCACAGCAGTTGGTTGTGGCGGGTGACTTTGGCCAGCCACCAGGTGTCCACCAAGAGTCTCTATCACTGCCCCTTCTCAACAGGATCGGGGGAGAAAAACAGGATGAAAAGTTATGGGTCAGGGAAAGAACAGGGAGAGCATTTACTAATTGCCACCACGGGAAGAACAGGCTCAACTTCAAGAAATTAATTTATTGCAATTGTCAGAGTTAGTTAGGGAGAAGTAAACCAAACATAAAGTGCCTCCCCCTCACCCCTCCCTTCCTCCCAGGCTCAACTTCACTTGTGACTCACCTTTGCCCCAGAGCAGTGCAGGGGTCTATGCATGGGCCAGTGCAGTCAGCTCATTGGATGTTGTCTCTACAGCTCCCTCCTCCTCCTCCTCCTCACACTTTTCCTCTGCTCAAGTGTGGGGTCCTCTCTATGGGATGAAGTCCTTCACATCCAATGTGGGTTCTTCCCACAGTCTGCAGTTCTTCAAGAACTGCTCCAGTGTGAGTCCACTGCGGGGTCATAGCTCAGAAAACCAGCTCCTGACAGGGCTGCTCTCCACAGTATCACAGGTCCTAGCAGGAGCCTGCTCCAGCATGGGTTCTCCATGGGTTGTAGGGTGGATATTTCCACCACCATTGTCTTCACCATGGGCTGCAGGGGTATCCAGCTCCAGGGTCTGGAGCACCTTTTCCCCCTCCTTCCTCACTGACCTAGGTGTCTTTAGGGCAGTTTCTCCCACATCATCTCACTCAGCTCTCCCCGCTGCTTTTGTGCAACATATTTCTTAAATATGCAATCACAGAGGCAGTACCAATGTCACTGGCTGGCTCAAATTTGGACATCAGCAGGTCCATCTTGGAGCCAGCTGGCCCTGTCTGACAGAGGCATCTTCTGATGTCTCCTCACAGAAGCCATTCCTGCTGCTTCCCCACTACCATGCAAACCAAATACATTGGTGCCAGAGAGGGTTTAATTCACAGGATGAATAGCAAGGCCTGCAAAGAGAGTTACTTGATTATCAAAGCTAATTCCTTTATTTTAAATTTAGAAATATATTACATGGGATTCAGTTAGCAGGTATTTATCTTATGTGTTTATGCTAATTTTTATAAAGATTTCAAAGATGTTGAAAAGGGGGTGTATGTGATACTGTCTAAAGAAAAGGTCCTGGGTATCCAGACGCTGCTGAATCTTGTACTTGTTTTCAGTTCAATGAAGCAAGCAAATTTTATCATCCTTTTAATGTATAAAGTAATTATTATGTCTGAATTGTTTCCAGACCAAGACTAAACCAGTACAGATGATGTTTTTGAAAGATAAATTTTTCATACTCCATGAAACCACCATGAAAATCAGAATTATTGAGTTGCCATATGTGGAAAATGAACTCAGCATGTTCGTTCTCTTACCCGATGACATCAGTGATAACACTACTGGCCTGGAGCTGGTAAGGCTGACCTACTGTTGCATCACATACACTATGAAACAGAAACAGATGAAAAAAGGGAGGAAGAATAAGCTTCAAAATCACAGTAGAATACCTCTGATGTGCTCATTCTTAGTTTCAGAAATTGTAACACCATGATTTTCAGCTTGGGATTCAGGACATGTGATAACAATGCAAACATAGTACACCTAAAATCTATGTTTTAGATGATACACAACTGTCTTAGACTATTTTGCATCCTCTTTCCTATTGCCAGTATAGCATAGGGAAACCAAGAATCACCTCTGAATCACCATGCCCTAGAGTTATCTTCGTCTGAGGGCTGTATTATTTCTCTTTTATGTAATTTTCAGTCTGGATTTCCAGCTGATAGTTTGTGGTGAGATTTCTCAGAGCAAGTGCTGACTACCCTGACCTAGAAAGTGGCAACAGCAACTCATGACTGTACCAGGATCAGTTTCAGATTCTAAACAGAGCAAGGCAAAAATTTTTTTGTACCTAAGTTCCCATTCATCCCATTCATTTATCATTACTAAGAGAAAATTTATCCATAAACACATACATCAAGCACCTATTGTTACTGTTATAAATAATATATGGTAAAAAGAGCAATGCTCTTCACACCAGAGAAAAAAAATGATAAATTGCTCTTAGGTTTCAGGCCTACACTTCACAACATTTAAGAAAATAAATAGGAGCATAAGTCACTTTGGCACTTTGTAGGATCATGCCCTCTAAATATGATGCATGTTGCATTAGTAGTCACTGCTGGTAGTCGGGTCTTGTTTTACATGTTCTTGATGAGCATTAAAACAGTGGTCTGTGCATGTCTTGTCTCTTTCCTTAGCATTCCAAATGTTTTATTCCTCAATTCCTTGCAGGTGGAAAGAGAGCTGACGTATGAGAAATTGGCTGAATGGACCAAATCAGCCAATATGAAGAAGGCTGAAGTGGATCTGTACCTGCCCAAGTTGAAGGTGGAAGAGAATTATGACCTTAAATCCCCTCTGAGCAGCCTGGGGATACGAAATGCTTTTGACCCACATCAGGCTGATTTCACAGGGATGTCAGTGAAGAAGGATCTTTTCATCTCACAAGTTATTCACAAAGCTTTTGTCGAGGTCAATGAAGAAGGCACCGAGGCAGCAGCTGCCACAGGTGTCTTGATGATGAGATCAAGAGTCCCAACAATGACTTTCAAAGCTGACCACCCTTTTCTTTTCTTCATCAGACACAACAAATCACAAACCATCCTCTTCTTTGGCAGGCTTTGCTCACCCTAGTCAGTGAGTCCTTGCCCTGGAGAGCAGGAGACGCTTGCTAGCTTGCAAACCCCAAACCAGAAGCTCTTTGCAACCAGGGGAGTGGGACTTGAACCCCTTCTTCATCAGACCACACACCCTGGTGCCTGAGGCACAGCTCCTCCAATGCCTTCTTCCTGAGCTGAAGGGACAACCATGGCAGTGCCACAGGAAATGTGTGATGTCTTGCACCCACAGAGCAACCCTGGCTGTCATTCGGATGAGGCCATCATGGGTAGCTCCATCCTTACCACTATAAGCCATGGCATTTCTACCTCTCCCCCTCACAGCACTGTGCACAAATATATTTTGCCAAAGGCTTTCTCCTCCCCCTCATAAAGAGGGCTGCTTATCCTGATGTGGTCCTAGCATGTACTCCCAGCCTGCAGCCATCAGATGCAGCTCCTGCTTTTCAGCCCTAGACTAAGCCCTTGAGTTATTACTGGAGGCAGATCCTCGCAACCTTCACCTTGTGGCTGTCCCCTTGCTTTCTTTCCACATCTCAGCTGCAAGTGTTCATCAGCTCTCAATAACCCTCATGTTGCTCCACAGATTCTTTTTAATAAAATAAATAATAATAATAATAATACACTCTTCTTAGGGCTATTTGCCTCGCTCAGATCCCCAGGAATGCGAAGCAGGGTTAGGCCCGCACGGTGTCTGGTTACAGCAAGAAGGTAATTTAGCTCAAAGCAATCCTAGCTTCAGAAGTAAGTAATTAACAACGCCTCATGGACCGGGGCTGTTTTCTGTCAGCTCTGCCACGAGAGGGAGGCAGAGGTGTTGGAATACGGGCCGTGGCCGGCGGAGTTACAACGCAAGAGAAGCCCTTGCGCGGGCTCCCTGAGGCGGGGGGGCGCCATTTTACCGGGAGGGGCTGAGGCGCCTGCCCGTTCCCGGCGGGCAAGAGTGGAGCGCCTCCGCCTCCCGTTAGATCCCGGGGGGGCCGGGCTCCCGTCCTTTCCCTCTGCTCGGCTGCGCTTCCGGGAACAGGGAGCGCGGCGGCCGGCGGGGTGAGTGCCGCGGCCCTGTTGCTGCTGCTGGGTTGTCCTGTGCCTGTGATTTTTAGGATTTTCTTGATTTGCGGGTTCCCCCCCATCCCTTTTTTGGGGGGGTTGGGTG
>WEIU01007844.1:98546-144234 GCA_013389925.1 Aegithalos caudatus | reverse complement strand
TGTCAGGAAGAGAGGCGGAGATTGTTCCTCGCTTCCCGAAATCGCGGCGCTGCTCGGGCAGCGTGGGCTGCGGGCTGTGGAGGGCTTTGGGGGAAAGGCTTGCACGGGTGGGAAAAGGGTAAAGGGGAAGGGGAGAGAAGGGGAGGGGAGGGGAGGGACGGGAAAGGAAAGGAAAAAGGAAAGGACACGCTCTGTGGTGGTTTAGATGTTGGTTAGGGACGTGCTGTTTGCTTCGGCACAGAGCTGGATAAAAGAACATTTCGAAAGTGCCGTGCCGATTGTGTGACTGCCGGAGAGAGATGACACAGATATTTGGATTTTGTGTGGGAGGACTGTGCAGAAAATCCCCAAATTCTGATACAAACTCCTCCCCGTTATTTGGGTCTGAAAGGAAGCAGCAAACCATCAGTTCTGTTTTTAAGAAGTGTGGGCAAAGGTGCTGTGTGAGTGAAATGTTTGGGGTGTGGCGGGTCTGTGAGGCTGAAATACTTTAACCTCCAGTCAGGCCACACAAATCCTTCCAATTTCCAGTTATCAGGAAAGGAATTTATTTTTTTTTTTTAAATAATGCCATTAACTTGGAGTGATAAGTGAGGATGGCATGTATGCGTAATGTGGGGATGAAATATCCTATTGTAATGCGACAGATTTTTGCTAGTTGTGGTTGGGATTTTAGTTTGTTTGGGGATTGTTGCTGGGGCTTTTTCTGTTTGGTGATTGTTGTTCTTGGTGGGGCTTGTGTTTTTTGGTAAGAGAATGTTTCAGTGACAATGAAATTCCTTCTATTTTACTTCCTTGTAGGCCAAGTCATTCTGCCGACTTCTCGCAGCCTGGCTGGCAGGTTTAAAACCCAGAGTGCATGCACAGAAGGAAGCTGCAGCTACCACTGGAGGTCTGTTGACTTAGAGAAGGTAAGAGTTGGGAATTTGACCATTCTGATGTCTGACTTTGGCTCTGGTGGTTGTCCTAAAAAGGCAAATTATTTTCTGTGTGAAGTCAAGAGAGACTTGTTTCAGGAAGTCCTGAACAAAATGCTGTTGTGCCTGATCCCCTCAAAAGATGTCACATTCTGTAGGTATGGGATTGAAATCCAGTAGCAGACTCTAAACTGGTAATAGAAGTCCAATATGTTGTGTGGGATTTCAGGTGCTTGTGGCACCAAATGAGTCTCCAGTGAGCTGATAATTTTCCAACCTTTGCTGCCTTGTTTACGCTGGGAATTTTAAGAGGGAGAATCAACTGTTTTGTATGGAAATAAATTGGATCCATTCTTGCTGTGTGTTTTCTGTCCCAGGCTGGGAAGCATGGAAAGCCTCTGTGCAGCAAACACCACTTTTGCTGTGGACCTGTTAAGAAAGCTGTGTGAGGAGAACAGTGGGCAGAATGTGTTCTTTTCCCCATTTAGCATTTCTTCTGCTTTGTCAATGGTTTTGCTGGGTTCAAGAGGTAGCACTGAAGCCCAAATAAGCAAGGTAGGTCAAACTAAAGTTTAAATGGATGGCATTTGGTGGGATCATATGAGGAACAGATGTGTCTTTCAGTCTGTGACATGCACTTGTGCTCAAGTGTGATTGTCCCTGTGGTGTGAGAGAGCAGAGCTCTTCCTTTGGTGTTTGTGTTTAAAGAGGATCAATTTTCATTATTTTTGAAGGGGGAGATTCCTTCATTCTGAATTGAAGAGTTTCCTGGATTTAGTTTGGCAGGGTTTTTTTTAATGGTTTTTGAGACCACTCTTCTTTTATATGTACTTAGGAGGTACCTGGAATTTTTTTATTGCTCAGTTGATACCTACATAAATTATTTTCCCTTCTTTGCTTGGTTGGGCTTGAAATCATATGATATATGTTCTTAAAATGAAGCCAGGCATGTGAAAAACATTTTTAAAATCCCACTGTGTGCATTTCAAACTAGTAACTGCAACTAATCCACTCCTTTTAAAAAATTTACTCAGGTAGCAGATATCTCCTGGCATGTGTTTTATGTAAGAAGTGGCAATGTTAAGTGCAGAAGCAGTCATTTTAGTTTGGATGTTTGCTTCCTTTGTAAAGCGGGACAGGAGTATAAACTCGTATTTTGTTTCTGTGTGGTTTATGAGAGTTTCTGAAACACCTACATTGTTGCCATACTTGGAAGTGTTCAAAATCCATCTAGACACAGTCCTGGGCTACCAGCTCTAGGTGTCCCTGCTAGGGCTGGGCTTTGTAGCAGGTTATCCCCACAGGTCCCTTCCCAGCAGAGCCATTCTGTGATCCTGTAGCGCTTGGCTTGAGGGAAGGAAAATCAGGGCTGCTGACTCTGCTGCTTCCTAATTTAAGACTTGTGCAACATCTTGCTTGGTACATCACATCTGCCTTGCATGAGGAGCTCCAGATGGGAGGTGTGGTGACAAAAATCTTTTGGCTTCACTGCACAGTATTTCACTTAGAAGTAATTTTAATCTAAACCAAATCATGCTGATCAAGTGTGTTTAGAGAATTATGGACACTGCTGAGGCTGTTGGTCTTTGTGCAGGTGCTTTCTCTGAAGAATGCCCAGGAAGCTCACAATGGGTATCAATCCCTTATCTCTGAAATCAATGATCCAAACACCAAATACATCCTGAGAACTGCAAACCGGCTCTATGGAGAAAAGACCTTTGACTTTCTTGCAGTAAGTAGCCATTAAATTTGTTATGATTCTTAGAATAGTGCATTTGCAACCTCTTTCCTCTGGAGGTCGAGGCAGGCTTTGGGGTTTGCCTCCCAAATATTCTGGGCTGAGAGCCAGGACTGCAGTTGATTCTGACAGCGCCCAGGGTCTGAACTTGATGGAGAATCTTCTTTAAATCGTTTGTGTTCTGAGTGGACAAGTGATGCCAAGCAGGGTAAAATCCTTCACCCTCTACACTTGAGGGTTCTGTCTTCCATTCACAGAGAATGGGACAAATGGTTGATGTATCTCTTATCAGAAGTCTGATAAAGAACATTACAAAATCGTATGTCATATCCCTGAAGCATAAAATACATACAGAAAGAAAACCCGCAAGTCATTTTCAATGAAGTGTAGAAGTTTTGTTATAGTGTATAAACCATAGCAATAATAGTTCAAAGAAGTGGTATAAATCCTAGCAGGAACTTGTCAGCCAGAACCTTATTGGCTCTGTATGCAGCTGGGGAAGGCAAGCTGACAGGTTTCCTTGGGAATGCTAGAATCCTCTGGCATCAGGTGACTGAATGAGAGTAACTGTCTTGGTGAAAGTGTGTTGTGAATGTCCCTGTTAGTCTTTCCTAGAGTCAAGTCAGAAATCCTACCATGCTGGCCTAGAGCAGATGGACTTCATGCATGCTTGGGAGGATTCCAGGAAACAAATCAATGGCTGGGTAGAGGAAAGGACTGAAGGTGAGTGCTTTGCCAAGTGCCCAGTTGTGTTTAATGGCAGCCATGGTTTGGGTAAACACCTACTTCAGGATGTAGGATTGTGAATTCAAACAACTCAAATGCTGAGCTGTTGCTGTGTCTGATCCATAATTCTCTTCCCTTTTGTGTATTACATGTAGAGTAGATACTATCTTGGATAATAACTCGATCCATGTCATCCTGTGTGTGGTTAGGCAGGGACAGACGCGGCGGGAAGATATCGCGAGTGTAACGGTAAAGGACACAGGAAGCCTCTCCTCTTGCCTCATTCCTGATAAGAGATCACCCTTGGCATGCAAAAGCCCCCCTTCTAACAGCATGCCAGTATCTTTCCTACCCCATACTAACCTTATAAGGAAGCAAAGACCCTCCTGACGTAGTGATAAGACCCTGAAGGTATATAAACTGTATGCTTATGAGAATAAACGCTTTTTGGAACGTCTTTCACATTGAAACAGCGTCTCCTTAGCCCGAATCACACACCAGCATGTGTAGATCGTATCATTTCCACTAAACCAGGCCCCCAGAGAGCAGTCTGGGATCCATAGACTGCAACACCTGTGAAATAATGTGGCTATTTTCTCATTTGTATCATAAAGGTAAAATTCAGAACATGTTGGCAGAGGGGATTCTGAATTCCTTAACCAGACTTGTGTTGGTGAATGCCATCTATTTCAAAGGCAACTGGGAAGAGCAGTTCAACAAACAGTGGACCAGAGAAGCCCCTTTCCAAATGAATAAGGTATGATGTGCTAAAATGCTGACAATACACTGATAGGTGGATGTTGTCTGAAATGACCACCTTTAAGAAGAAATTAAATCTTCCAAGCAAGGCTGCCTTGGGTAGGCTGTATGAGATTCCTTAGTCTCCTTCTTTTTCATATGAAAACCTTCTTTGCTGATAGGAGACACCGTTTCATGTCCATTTCCACAGTTCCAGTGCAAGCTTAGAACCAGGCTTGAAGATGCAACATCAACAGGATATAGGGCTGATGAATCTCCTTTTGAGTTGTGGTGGAATATTGTGCATTGCTGCTGCACATGGCCAGGTTTTGCCCTGTGCTTTTCAAGACAGTGGTAGGGCTGCACTCTGTGGTGTGTGACCAGTTCTCTTTGGTCAAATCCTAAAAGGCCCTGAGTAACTCGCTGCCTGCTTTGTAGTTGGAGACCAGCATAGAATCTCTGCACTGACTGTTGGCATCTCTTGCTTTCTAGAACGAGACCAGACCTGTGCAGATGATGTTCAAGGAGGCAAATTTTAACATGACCTACATTGGGGACTTGCAGACCAAAATCCTTGAGCTCCCCTATGTGGGTAATGAGCTGAGCATGATCATCCTGCTCCCTGATTCAATCCAGGATGGATCCACTGGCTTGGAAAGAGTAAGTTGTTGAGCTAAGTGCAAAGACAGCCTGAATCCTTCCAGGGAAGGAAGTCTGCTATTGCACAGAGACCTGCAGTTCATTCCCAGAGCAATTGTGTCCCTGGTGCTCAAGACCATCGGAAATGTCCCTCTGCTCCCTGTCCCCAGAGTGACTTCCCCTGCCCTGTCCTTGCTGCTCAGGCTGTGTGGTGCTCCCTGAGGCAGGGGCTGTGGAAGAAGAGCTGGCCCTGCTGAGAGCAGAGGTCAGCAGTGGTGGTGGTGAAGGCACAGGATGGGGATATGCTGGCATGTGGAGCGGGGGATTTTGGGTGGTCTCTTAGCAAGTGCTGTGCCTTGTCCTCTAGATCTTGTGTGCTGAGCAGCTGGTAGGTGGTGTGTGGCTCACTGTCTGGAAAGAGGCTGACAGGAAAGGGCAGGATCTGTTTTGTGGTGAGGGTAGGATACAAGTTTGGGCTCTTTAGCACTGTGAACAAGTTGAATCTTTTTTCCCCTGTGAAAAATTATAAGAAAACCCCCAGAGACTTCACCCAGGGAGGAAAAAAAAAGACCTGTGTTATGTGCTGTGTTAAGCAACACAGAGAAATCACTTCTTTGGCTATGTAATACTGACTCAATTCTCATAATAATCATGTAAATTTGTGATTTTTCTTCAGCTGGAAAGAAAACTTACGTATGAGAAGCTGATGGGTTGGATCAATCCTCAAATGATGAGGTCTACAGAGGTGATGGTGTCTTTACCCAAATTTAAACTGGAAGAAGATTATGATCTTCAACCTATTTTAAGAAGCATGGGAATGCCTGATGCATTTGAGTTGGGGAAGGCAGATTTTTCAGGAATCTCATCTGTCAAGGAGCTGGTGCTGTCTGAAGTGGTTCACAAGTCCTTTGTGGAAGTCAATGAAGAGGGCACTGAAGCAGCTGCTGCCACAGCTGCAGTGGTCGAAAATTGCTGTGCAATGAGAGTTCTGGAATTCACAGCTGATCATCCCTTCCTCTTCTTCATCCGGCACAACAAAACTTGCAGCATTTTGTTCTGTGGCAGGTTTTGCTGTCCCTAAGGAGGGGATGTCTTGGCAGCACAGGTGCCATCACGCAATAAATTTACATTTCCCTGGAACAAGGCGACTCCTTTTGCACTCATTGTCTCTTCCAGCTGTGCCTGAACCCTCTTCTATAGTTGTAATGTCAGGCTTGGCAGGAATAACAGAGCTGCTCAGGCAAACACAGCAGCTGCCATGTCCAACCTTCCCTGCACCTTTGTGCAGAGGTCTCCAGGTTCCTGGTGATAGAAGAAGCATTCCACTTGCTCTGGGAGTGCTTCTTCTGTGCTTGACTTGACTTTTGGTGTCCAGCAGGGTGAGTCAGGCAGTGAGAGCCCATGGGAGAGAGGAAGTTCCTTTTGCTTGTGACAAGGCTTGGGCACATTTGTAGCTGCTGTCCCCTTTTACCTTCCTGTCTCATCCATTGAGTGCCTTGATTCATTGCCAGGAGCTGAAAGGAGTCTTTGGCAGCCTGTTCCAGGTATTGCCTAACATTGTGTGTAGATGTGAGGTTTTTGGCTAACTGCTGGGTCAGCACTTAGTCAAAAACATACATTTCCTTAGAGGATGTTTATGGGTTGAGAACCATCACCACAGGAGATCTTGAGTTTATTCCCTTCAACCTGGTTTTAGTCTTTTAACAAGGAATGTACTCTAATTGCAGAATACCAAAGACAAAGATGAAACAGCTGTCCTGACACAGGGATGTTTTTTTGCACTTTCTGTTTTTGAAATACTAAAAGAACTCCAAGTGCTGTAGATTTATCTTTGTTTTTGCTACTATTAGTGCATTTTTAAACCAGTTTTCTGAAAACTACAAATATTTCCTGTAGTACCAGCTTCTACGTAGCTTGTTTGGAATTCATCACTAAACACAAGATTTTTCTGTATAGGGAAACCCGAGGAACTTAGTTGGGTTGCCATGCATTATTGGTTGGCCTTGAAAGGATTTCAGAATATTTCCAAGGATAATGAGGGATTCCCTAGATAATAGTTTTTTGCTGGGCAGGACTGCAATGCTTTCTCTTGGTTTTTGCACAGGTTCTAACCAAGGCTTGGTAGACATTATCCAAAAGGTGTTAGATGGCCCTATCCTTTATTCAGTGCACTGTAACCCAGCTGTCTCAGGTGAAGCAAACAGAAGCATTTTTTTCAGGGGAGAGGGTTGAGACCCAACACTTTTGTCGCCAGGACACATGCCACATGCTCCATCCAGTTAAAGGGCTGGTGCTGTGAAGCTGAAACCAAACGGGCAGTATAGTTTGGGACGTCTGGGGGCCAGACCAAAGACTGATGGAGAACAGAGGTCGTGCTAAACCAAAGAAAACTCCCCAAGATGTGTGTAAGTAGAGACACGGGGTGGGAAGGGAGAGCGGAGCCTCCCTGGGCAGCCAGGGTGCACTTCCCCCTCGGGTCTAAAACACCTGGATCTCTTCCCGCTGGCACAAGGTGGGGGTCGTTGGTTAATCCCGCTCCCGAAGCTCCCTCTTTTCTCCGCCGGCACGCCGGGGACACCCGGACGGGAGTGGCGGGGTGCCACCTNTCCATCCATCTCATCCCATCCCATCTCACCCCGCTCGGCTCCGCGCTGCCCGGCAGGTAGGCGGCCGAGCGGCCCTTGGCTGCGCTGGGGCCCCGCGGGGCAGCCTCCGCCTCTGCCCCCGGAGCATCCTACGGGAAGGGGATGGTAACGAGACGGGAAGGGGAAACTTTACTTCTCCGCCTCAGCGGCGGGGTCTGCTCGGGGCGGGGGGCGCTTCTCGGGCACCGGGGGTGGGCACTGTCGAACAGCTGCTTTGGGTGAAAGGCTTGCGCAGTGAGGTAAATGAAAGTGAAAGTACGCCTTGGGGCTTGTGTTCGGATATTTTTAAGGGTAGTCTTTCTTTAGCCTTCAGCTCGGTAAGAACGTCGCAAAGCTGCCGGGTGTTTATCTTTCTGGCACGGAGGAAGCCGATAGTGATAATTTGCAATTTCTGTAGAAAGACTGTGCAGGAAACGCCCAAATCTTGGTGCAAACTCCTCGGCGCAGTTGGGTCCGGGGGAGAAAAAAAACGAACCGAGAGTCCGGCTGCAAGCAAGCACAGAGCAGCCGGACTGAGCCGGGCGAGCAGGAAGCTTGCACAGCATCCAGCGGTGCCGCCCCTGGCCCTGCGTGGGGTTTTGTGCCTGACCCGGCCCTTGCGCCTTTCAGCCTGCTCGTCAGCATCTCCCCAAAATGCGTCGCTGCTCAGTGTCAGCCCTGCAGCTTTGCCTGTTGGGCGCTTCTCTTGCGTCCTCGCCACTCGGTAGGTGACCTGCAGCCCCCAGAATCCCGGGCTCCCTGCCCGTGCCTTGGGGGCCGCCAGCCCCGGCGGTGCTGGGTGCGGCGGGCAGGCAGCTCCGTGCTCCTGGCAGCGCCGGCCGGGACGGCGGTGCTCTCCGCTGCTCAAAGTCAGCGTGCACAGAAGCCTTTGGCAGCGTTGACATCGCTCAGGGACATGGATTTATGGCATGAAGACGGGCAGGTTACTGAGCGGTGTCTGAATGTCTCTGAGCAGATACTTTGAATGTCCTCTGTGCATTGTAGAGGAGCAGAGGGAATGCTGCAGGAGGGAGAGCCCTGGCGTGTGCTGGTCTGTGAGGCTGAGGGACTTTTACAATCTTACTAGTACGTATACTTCCCATTTCAGATCTGCAAGAAAGGAGTTTTTAAAAATAATGTCTATAAAATTGGTATGATAAGGAAGGTTGAAATACATGGAAAAAATCCCGTTTTTACAGTGTAGCTGATGTTTTTAAGAATAAGGTGCACTGACGACAATATTCTTGTTTCTGTAAGCAGCTGTTTCCAGTTTAATCCAGTCTTTACTGTGTGAGTCATACAAGTTTAGACAAAGTGTTTGGAGAATGTTTCCCAGGGTCCTTATCAACTGTTTTATTTTTCAGCTATAACCATGGAGAACCTGTCTAATGCCAACAGCAGATTTGCACTTGATCTGTTCAGAAGGCTTAGTGAGGCCAACCCAACAGGAAATGTCTTCTTTTCTCCTGTCAGTATCTCTGCTGCTCTGGCCATGGTCCTTTTGGGGGCCAAAGGTAATACAGAAGCCGAGGTGTTGAAGGTTAGTAAATTAAAATGGTCATTAATTTTATATTTTATTGACATTAAAAAGGGTTGTGTTTTAGAGGAGGGAAGATTTAAATGAGGGTATTTATATCCATTTAGAACAATATTTTGGTCATGCACACTGAGTCTTCCTCAGACTCTGCAGCTAGTTACCCTCTGCCTACCATGCTCCAGAGCCCTCTGTCTATATTTTCTATGGCCTTTGTTGCTCATTTAATTTCACTTGCTAATTCTTGACAGAGGAAACTAATTACATTAGACAGTCTCCTTTTAAATTGGTCATAACTTCCAGCAGCAAGGCTTTATGAGTTTCCATGAGACATTTTGACAAATTATTGATTTATAACACAAGATCACCAATGCTCATTTTTAATAATTATGTGTGTTTTGGTAAAAACCACAGTAGCATTCTGTGGTTTCATATCTAAAGTGTAAATGATGATATGCTATGATGATACATGGTGATGTAAGTAAGTATCAATCTCTCACTAACAGGCACTCTGATACCTCAAAGGAGCTAAGCTGGCATGGTTATCTCTGCTTTAGGGTATGTAGGATAGTTTAAAAAAACCTCTTTATAAATTGCAAACATGGTGCACATAGGAGTGTGTCAGTTTCCCCTGAAACCTCTCTTATGGAAGGGACTCAGTCACTGTTATTTTTGCACCCTCATTAGGCTAACGCCTGTAAAAAAGGTGTATGAGTCTCCTCATTGCAGTCACCATCATGCATTTGCCTATGAATAATTTCACCTTTGTATTCTGGACTTTAGGAGGAACTGTTCTATACTGTTGAGTGTTGCTGTGCTTACTCAATTAAATTACTTTCCCACTACTTGTTCAAACAGACTTTGAACATATTTCATGTAATCAGACTGACAGCCCCACCTAGGATAAACCTACTGACAGTAGAAATCATGCAAAAGGAACTTGGGGGGGGAATAAATGTCTTTCAACACAGTCATTCTCATCAGGGCATGTTCCTGTACCATAATACTTCACTTATGAACACAGTGCTAATTAAAGAGGCAGCGATTAGCAATTGTCAAGAGCTGTTTGCAGGGACACAGAAATTGGTTTCCGGGATCATAATTCTGTTGTGAAGTTGCCTCCGTGATATTCCTGCTCAGCCATTCATTCACCTGGACAGCACAGCTTGCACTGAGGTGGTTGGTGAAGCCTGACCAAAAACCCAGTGAGAGAAAGAGAAGGCTTTCCTTTGAATCCAGTCACTGCTTCACAGTAGCCTTCCCTAGTGGGAAACACATGGTTTCAGTTTGAATATGAGTGTCCCTCCTCTGGTCCAGCCTTCCCTGTCCATGAGGTCTGGCAGCTTCTGCTGTGATACCTTTAAGCCTTGGCCAGCCAGCTTGCCTCTGGAAGAGGAGGTACTGGTAAAGATACTGCAGTAATGCATTTGATCTTAAAGCTAATACTTACTTTTTAATATTATATATATATAACGTACGTATATTTATATATAAAAAGTATATATGAAGTGCATATATATTTATGGAGTTATATTTTCATAAAATTATAAAAGATAATTGCTTTTTCTTCATACCTCACCTGTGATAGTGCTGATTGTATATTCTGAAAATACACAACCCCAGGTTCCCGTGGGCCAAAGGGGGAAAAAAGAAAGCAAAAGAGTCTCCTTATCTCTCTTTTCGATTCCTCACTTGGAAGCGAGTTCTTAGGCCCATGGTCCATAGGGGAGAGGCCCACAGAAATGCTGACAGGACTGGGGGTTGTGATCAAGCACTTCAGCTGTGATTGTGTATGAACCAGGATCACAATACAAGTGGCCGACATGAGCAGTGTAGAACCAGGGGACAGTTTTATTCATTCTTTGAGGTTTACAGAAGTCTCTAAGCAGCTTCCAGCCTTTTCTCTTTCTCCAGCCTACCCACTGGATCCTACCCTGCTGCACCAGGCCTACGCTACAGATTCACCATATGTTCTTTAAAGACAGTATTAACAGCAGCTAATTCACTTCTTTTTTATTCCAGACGCTTCATCTTGACAAAGTTGAAGATGTTCATTCAAGATTCCAGGCTCTGACAATGGATATAAACAGAAGTAATGCTCCTTACCTCCTACGGCTGGCCAGTCGGCTCTTTGGGGAGAAGTCCTACAGCTTTCTGCCGGTACAGGGGTGCACATCAGGGTGGCATGTGGTGGGGTCTGGGGGGATTTATGAAGTAGAACTATTTCCAAGCCTATTTCTGAACGTTCCTGGGAAGTTGACAAAAGTGTTTCATACTTGCCGTGTGCATTTCCATAGCTGTGCATATGTGCCTCTCACCTAAAGGGTGTAACCCAGCAAACCCTTTTCTCTTCTTGTTCACTTCTGCTGTTCTCGTCCTTAAGAGAAGAACGTCTTAGTTCTATGTTCTTACTTTACAGTAACTCTCAGGACATCCCACTCTGTTGCAACCAGCTTTTTAGGTTGCAGCCAGTTCTGTTCCTGTTGCAGGCAGCTGTTTAGTATTTTCATTGGAGTAGTACCACATAACTTCAATGTTTTTGAAAACACTATTTATTTGGGAGGGGATATCCAATATGTTTTAACAACATGCTTCTTCATCAGTGAATTATAACTTTGTGTGCAAATAGGTTGATATTTTTGTCCCTCTTCAGCTATTTTGGAGAGTTTTGTTTTATCCTAGCTAGGGCCTATTTCAAGGGCATGATAGGTAAATACAGCAACACCTGCAGTAAGCACCCCATCAGCTCTAGACATGGCAGGTGTATTATGAGGCTTACTCTAAGAGTGGGGAAAAAATATGTTAACTTTAGAACTCCCCCAAGCAACACTGTTAGAACCCCACCTCAGAGCTGGTTCCAATCTGAGTACACCTTATCTACCTGATAATTAGATGTTTCCTTATCTGCATGCAGTGAAAGCTATTCTTATTGTTCCAAAATCTAGGATTTCCTGACTAATACACGGAAATTATATGGAGCTGATTTGGCTACAGTTGATTTTCTTCAGGCTTGTGATAAAGCCAGGAAAGAAATTAATCAGTGGGTCGAGGAGAAAACTGAAGGTAAGTTATTTTTTTGTTTATAACTGGCAGTGTTTCATTTTGGGAGCAGGAATGGGCTTTATTCTCTGCTGTCTTTAGAACAGTTCAATTCTGCCCTGGGATACTAATTTAATACATGGACAGAAACAGAAATTACCTAAGCAATACATTTGAACAATTCCATAAGTCCTGAGAGTTTTCCATTCTGTTTTTGTGTTCAGGCCATGAGTGCAGGAGAGATGCCTAAACATGGAGATGTACTCATGAGTTGGAGAATTTGTTTTAGTCTCTGTTGGTCCATATATATCTTGTATATATATTTCTAAATTCAGTATTCGTTAATGTGGGTGTTCCTAGTTCTTGTATGATGAGTAGATGAGTTGCATGTGACAATTTAGACTAACAATATTATGTTTTCATCAAATCACTGTATATCAAAAGTTATAGCAGTGTGTGTTAAAGAAAAGCATGGTGAAGTAGAGACAGGTACTGAAATACACATTATTACAGGAATAGATTGGTTTAATATTTGTAGTATTTATATGGCATCAGTTTCTCAATGTATATTTTATATGCCATCAACTTACTGCATGATTTTGTTGTGACCCTTTTTTCTGCTGCTTCTGAAGGCAAAATCCCTGATCTGCTGTCTGAAGGCTCAGTTGATAGCATGACCAAGCTGGTATTGGTGAATGCTATTTATTTCAAAGCAAACTGGGCTGAGAAGTTTCAAGAAGCTGACACCACTGATGCACCATTTCGGTTAAATAAGGTAATACAGATAGGTCCTGGTAGGACATGTCTAATGAAAAGGTCTAATAATATATAGGTGGTAATGTGAAGCTTTGCTTACAGTTAAAATAATTAAGAAATACAAAGAAATTTATTAATATTTCAATTATTTTTTATGGAGTTTAGTACTTTTCTGTATTCAGCAAGCTATTTCTGCCTTGCTCACTAGCATAGTATTAGAGACAATTCTCCCTTACAGTTTAGGACCTAGTAGGGTTTCTGTCTGCAGCAGATCATCAGCTATGAACTGTGTCTGTGATGCTAGGTAAGCAGTCTTAAAAAGACAGGACATTTTGATTAATCCCCATCTTCTTGCTCTATGTTCTGCTTACGTTTACAGCTTTACAAGGTGCTGTATGCACTCATCTGCTTTATGTGAAACAGAGTTGATCTTTGTTGGCCTAATGTTTTCTTACAGCAATTTGAATAAACTCTTCTGGTTTCTGTGAGGACTGTGCCATAGAAGCCAAAGGAGAACCAAATATAATACAAACTCATTATTTCTTCAGAAGAAATTGTTAGTAAACAGGCAGTCAAAAGTCTGAAAAAAGCAGTTCTGTAATGGAGGACAAGTATTTGCATAAATGCAAACTTATTTGTTTCCTATCAGTTCTTTAAATGAGTATTTCCCTAACTGTTACCTTTGGTGCCTTTTATCGATCCAGAATGAAAGAAGGACAGTAAAAATGATGTATCAGAAAAAAAAATTTAATTTTGGATACATCCCCGAAGAGAAGATCCGTGTTTTAGAGCTGCCTTACGATGGAAGAGAACTTAGTATGATCATCCTCTTACCTGATGACACTGAAGAGGACTCCACTGGACTGCAGAAGGTGACCCATCTAAGCTAATGCAGTTGTTCAATGTTTTTAAGTTCAGCCTTTCAAAATTAAAGCCTTAGTGAACCCACGTTCTCGGGCACAGCCAGATCTATCTGATGTATTTTTAGACAACTCCATAGTAGTACAGCAATACTGTAGGAAGAGAAGTTACGTTCTGATTTTGTAACTTGTGTTCATGTGTCCTCTGCTGAACTGAACCATGATGCAGACTGAAAACACAGTTAACTGTGAGAATTAACTTAGCTTGGTTGTTTGCTTTTAATGACAGTATTCATCTTTCAGTAGCTTTGAAAGTCTTTCTTTTCTTAACCGTAAAGTCGTGAGGCTGTTTTCCATTAAATGACCAGCTTCTTTGGCTCTCTGATTTTTGTTACTAGTTTTTAATTAGGCAATTCCGTTTAGTTAAACAGTAAGAAGAATGTCTTGCTCTCAGTGCATATTTTTTCCCTTCTGTACATTGCAGCCAGAAGCAAATGTCAGCATTACTTTGTAAAGTAAAAACTGCACTTAACTCCACTTAATTTTAATAGTATTTTTTGGTCTCTATTTAGCTATCAAAGATATGGGTATGTTCATTTTTGCATAGCTGTTTTACCATCGTATAATGTTCTATAAATAAAGCCTCATAAGTGTTACCGAAAATGAAATACTACACTGGTTGTAAGTAATGCTCTCTGTCCTTTTAATTCTAGATGGAAAGGCAGCTTACCTTAGAAAAGCTCCAGGAATGGACACATCCAGAGCATCTGTATTCCACTGACGTTCATGTGCGTTTGCCAAAGTTTAAGCTGGAAGAAAGCTATGACCTTAAATCAGATTTAGCTGCGATGGGCTTGCTGGATGTCTTTGACAGCGGCAAGGCTGACTTGTCGGGAATGTCAGGGGCACGTGACCTCTTCCTCTCTGAAGTTGTCCACAAGGCTTTTGTGGAAGTGAATGAGGAAGGCACGGAAGCTGCAGCTGCCACTGCTGGCATTGCTATGCTCTGCATGGTCATAGAAGAGGATTTCAATGCTGACCATCCTTTCCTTTTCTTTATTCGCCACAACCCAACACAAAACATACTTTTCTTGGGCAGATATGCTTCCCCATAAAAGGAAATTTAGCATTTGCAGCAGTTCCTCCTGTTGGTAATGAAAGCTTTGTTCCTGAATGAGTTAATCCTTCTGTCATGAGTTCCTAATAATTTGACTGAGATTCTGCCTTTCCATTAAAACAACCCCAGAGAAAACGTGGAGTAATTTATTTTTCCTTCTCAAGATTGACAGCATCTTTAATTGAACAAGGAAAATCTTGACTAGGCAGAAGAAATCTTGGAGTGGAAATAAATTTTCATGGAAGAAATGTATGTCTCCTAAAGCACAGTATTAGCCTTTATGCATCCTCACATGGGTTTTTCTGTGTTGACAACTCCCCATTGTGATAACCAGTCACTCCTTAATAATCCTGTCACTCCTTATACATAAATACTAGGTTGTTGTTGCAAAGCTATTTCTCTCCTAAAAATTGCTTTACAAAACACTGTAATAAAATTGTTCTAGGCACCAAAAGGCATGTCTCAAACAGCTGGGTTTACCCAGTTCTATAATGAAATAGAAGGTCAGATAACATTTGTTTAGACATCTATTAATAGAGAAAGGATTAAGCTATTTAAACAAAAGCAACCCCTTCAAGCTAGTGGCCAGAAACTTGCAACACAGCTTTTGAATGAGAAGGAGAAAAAATGAGTAAGAACTTTAGGTGATGTGTATAAAGAGGATTTTGAAAATTTACATTAAATGTTACAAGAAAGTGTTTCAGGGATTAGAGGTCTCATGTGCCTTTTTAAAAGTTCAGAAGCTGCCAATATGACATTAGATTCTAGCCAGAATTTGTGTCATTCCCAAAAGATACTTCAGCTTCCCAGAGGAGGACTGGGCATAATTTGCAAGAAATATCTGATGTTTCTCTTTATGTACAAGGATTCTACATTTACTGAGCTGAGTTTCACTACCTCTTTATGCACAAACCTCTGGTACTGTACCACTGCCTTATTCCTGGTAGCCAATGTAATTACATACTGTCATGTTCTGTGTTTATTTTTGGTGATTATTTGCTTGTATCTTGGGTACTGTAACATTTACCTGTACAACCTCAGCTCTGAATGGGGCACAGTAATATATATAATTGAAAACTGCATTTTAATTTTGTCTTTAAGCAACAAATAAAAGTCTTTTACTTAAACTTTTGTTCAAAATGGCATTTTTTTGCATACGATTTAGTATTTGAGAGTACCAAAATAACTGCCTGAAGAGTAGATCCAAAGAAAACCACTGGTACACAGCAGGTGTGACCCGGCTGTCTGAAGTCGTTCAGAGTAGGTGGAAATACTGCAAACCAAATTACTCAATAGAAGAGATGATTGCATGAACCAGCAGCTTCCCCTGGAAGTGTAAGCTGAGCTGCTTGCCCCCACAGGGAACAGAGGGAGTCATGGTTTTATGAAATGGCACAAGCACTTGGTCTGCAATACCTGGCTGCAAAGGCTCTGGTAGGTTTGCAAAGGAGAACGTGTATTGCAGCCTGCAAATGTGAATGCAATCCTCGCTGCACCCAGTGCTTTGAAAATCCAGTGCCTTGGAAACAAAAAGTACTAGCACAAAACCCATGCAAAAATTAGGAACACTTTGGTGTGTTTGTTCTGAGTTTCTGGGCCTTGTTTCAGCATTTTAGTAAAAAGCTGCTGCTGCTGCCGTAGACGGGGTTTGCCAAAGCCACCATTTTAATTACATCCTTATCTTTATTTGCACAAACTCAGTCAATGTGTGCAAGACACATGACTGAAGGCATTTAGGGTAGCAACTACCAGGAAAACAGAAGAAAGATAAAACCTTGCATAATTGTACAAATCAGCATAGCTTTATGGGGAGGCTGATGTCTGTATTTATTGTGTTGGTATCAGCATTCAGTAACTCAATTTCACTGAGACAAGTTTGGTGTTCTACAAACAGGGTGCACAAAATGAAATCCTAGAAATAAGAAACTCAATAAAATCAGCTTCACATTCAACCATTCAAAAAAACCCAGCAACCCTACTTGCCAATATTCCCCTCCCATAATTTGTGTCCCACAATAAGATGGTTGTGTTTTTCCTTGCTTTTTTCCTGTGCTCTTGTCAGAACAAATGACTGACAAGGGCTGACTCCAACGGAGAACACTGGCATGCTATCTGTATTCACACTTCTAAATAATAATATGCTGCTTCAACTACGTCTTGAGAAGGATTTTGTTTGTAGAACTACTGAATGAACACAGGCCTCACTAAGTTCAAAGCAGGGTAATTTTGAGTACAAGATGTTTTAACTGAGGAGAATGGTAGACAATGTAATTTTAATGAGTTAAAGACGAGAGACTGAAACATCAGAAGTCTCAACATAAAATCAGGAGCTTAGCCTTAGTCTTAGCAAAGTAGCAGTCATAAATCCACACCCAACACATTAAAAATACTGAATGCAAAACCTTTGGTTTATATTAACTCTTAGGAATGCAACGTTTAACAGCCTGACTGCAATTAAACTTCCTAGGAGGGAATTGGTAAATTCTTGAGCACCTTGAATACTTGAGTACCCCATGCAAAACCAATTTGTAACAGGCTGCTGGTTTGAGTAGACAACATGAGAGTTTCTTCCAGTGGAATAGAGGATTACAGTGGCTGGATTTCCCCCTCCATTTTGGCCTCTCCTAAGCAGACCAGCCTTTATATTATATAAACAAGACAAAACTGAGAAATATTTGTTCACTGTGCTGTGATGAGTAATCCAGACTTTGTACTGATGCTAACAGACTTCCTAGGAAAGCCCTTTGGTTTTGTTACTTAAACAGAAAAACCACCACCACCCACCACCAATTGTCTGGTTTTTGTCTGATTCATACAGTTGAAATGGCTCATCCTTGGAAGTACATACCATAGTATGGATAAGGAAGAGAGTTATCTCTGTGTTTTACGTCACTTTATACTACAGATAAATTTACTACAGATAAATTTACACAGATGAGTTTGTGGGCCTGATTTTCTGAGACTGTAAAGGTTTCAGCCTGCCAGACTGCTGATTTCTCTGGCTTGAGAAAAATCCTCTCCCAAGGACGGTTCCTGTAAATATTTTCCTAATATCTCTGGACTGTCATGGTCACTTCTCTTCCAGGTGTTGTTTCTGTTATTTAGCCAATGAAGAGAAATGTTGTTTTTACTAACCAATTACATAGTTCTTCAGCGCAGCATGTTATAAAAGGGCTGCACAAAATGAGAGAGAAAGCCTTCTGAAAGCCTTCTGATGTTTGTAACTACTGGAGTCAGAGTTCATCATTTTCGTGTCCGCAGTGACAATGCGTTAACTTAGAGCATATGAAGTTATAGTTTTTCTGTTAAATGTTTGTACATGTCTACATATGACCAAAATCCTCTTAAAAGTACACAAACCTGATCAAGTCCTTGGAGATGGGTGTTTGTCTTGATTTACTGTGGTTTATTACAGAAATAAGAGCAGTCCAGTTCTCTTGCACCTATTGAGATAAAAGGGTACATGGGAATCAGAACCTGAATTTTGGTTTGAGTTTCCTTTTGCTTTGGTTAGACTTTTGTTGTTGATTTTTTTTCCCCTGTAGTGAACTGCTAGCTCTGTCACATTATCTTGTGGTACCATCTAAATGCATGTTGTTAGCCATGTTCATTAAGAGGCCTACGCAATCCCAGACTACTTAGTAGCAATAAAAGACAAAAACCACAGCCAAAATCCTGGAGAGTGCAGCCTGTCTGGAAACACACTGAACATGCCAGGTAGCTGCTGGCAATTCAGATAAAGAACTCATCACAGCAGCCAGAAAATGTATCTTCAGGATAGATGGGAATTCAAACAATCAGCTTGCATAAACACTTCTATTTTTATGTCATTTCATGGAAAATCGTATGCAGTCATTTTGGTCAAGCACTTTTCTCTCAATACGAGAGAAAATGCACACAGAAAAGGGGGGAAAAATGCAGTCCAGAGGTTAAACTGAGGGTTTCAACCCTTTGTGCACCAAAAATAGGACAAGAAAAATAAAATTCAAATAATGACTTCACATAAATATTTAGTTTAAGAGCCCAGACAACTCCTTGCCAGCTGTATCATCCAAATTTTTATCTGTGAGAGTCAAACTAGCTAAATGATGGAAAAAATATTCATTAGGTGATTTTCTAAAAACATCCTGCAATGGAACTCACTTGGGGTATTATTTAACTGATATTTCTGTTGTGGCTGTCCATATTTTTCACATAGGCATGTTGCTACTGAAAGAAACAACTTACATAAGTACAATCTGTTTCTCAAAATACTGAATTCCCCAACATGGAATGGCCATGGCATGGCTTTTCTCATGATCTACATTATTTCTTAGCAGGACAACTTATGTAAGAGAAAAAGAGATTGTGGCATGGTGGATTTTTATGGTGTTCTTTACAGCAGAACCAACTGTTACCTCATGGGATCGAAATTTTCTAGTGACACTGCAATATTGGGTATTTCCTTAAAACTCTATACTCTGAAGAGTAAATAAATATACCACTATACCAACATGCAATTCATAACCATTTTTGCCGTTCAGAGAGCTCCTCAGGGTCAACCCCAGGGGGTCAAAAGCCAGAAAACAAAGAAATGTGCTCTGTGATTTTTAGACTTCATTCTTTCATCTTGTGCTTTTGATGCAGTTTCATTAGGAGATTGGCTTCTGCCTGTTGAAAACAGCCTTGTCTTCTGTGTGGAAACTGAATTGCTCTGAGAGGAAATGGAAGTTCCTGCTTTGGGTCTGTTTTGGAGGGATGTGAGATGATGCAGAGTGAAACATTCACCTCTGAGCGCATCTGGTCCTGATGGACATTTTAATGGAGCATGGAGTCCTTCATACAGAGGAGATTACCCTCTTTAATGGGATATAAAAGAGAAGCACATCAGCAGCAGGGAGAGAGCCACTCTCCAGTGCTGCTAATTACCACAGGGAGGAAGGGAAAAGGTAAATAATACTTGGCTTGGAGAGCAGCCACGAAGTACAATGGCTTTGAAACATTCTTGTTACCAATATTTTGGCAGCCCATTAGACAACACTGTCTGATGGATCTGACCTGAGGGGCACGATTTCTGCCTCCATCAGAGGCTGAGGAATTAAACCACCTCTGAACCCTTTGCCAATCTGTGCTGCCCTCTGAAGGCGAGCACATGCTGGTCAGATTTATTCCAGCACTGGGAAAAAAAACACACCTTGGTTTATTCCTCCAAAGGCATTTCAGAGGACCATCAGGATAAAAATACTAATCTAATGAATTACCCCCTTACTTCATGCAACAAGTAAGTTCCAACTGAACAACAACAAAAGAGTGAGTTGTGTTAAAAAGTATGCAAATGTACGTAAATGAAGCTTGTTTAATACCTGTTTGTTTTTAGAACACTTTGCTCAAAGCATTCAAAAACTACTTATTTGAGGTAGGAGAACACAGAAATGTTTAAAGAATATGACTCAAACCCCCTAACAGTACAGAATCATGCAAAAGATTTAATTTCTGAAACAGTTATACCATGATCTTTGTCTCGAGCCCTACATCATGCAGAAATTCACTTGAAGGGAGTCTCACAACAAAATTAATCTCCAATACAAATCACAGAGATTTGGAGGCTGTATATCTAAAACTTTTGATCAAGGCCAAGGGTCAACAATCTGTCTTGAGAGTGAAGAGCAATAAGCAGAGCAGTGTTGGCTTCTGGACTTGGCACTGCATTTTCAGCCCACAGACCTCCTGGCTTGTGAACTGCTCCGAATGAACTCCAGCTGTGTGGCTGTGCTCCCCTCTGATCTAAGCCCCACACAGCACCCAACACTTCTGCTGCCAAGAAGTACCCACCTGCAACTGGTGTGTCCCAGAGAGCTGACCCGCAGGTGACTGGGTCACATCACAGCTACAGAGAGGTGCAAAGAGCTCAGTATCACTCCAGTGGCCATTTTCATCACTGTTCTACTTACAAAATGTATTAAACTTGCTCTGCAAAGTAGGGATAATAAAATTAAAGGGATATCAAACTTTTAAAACCACACTGCTGTCATAGGAATATTTAAACAAATACATAGACACTATTTGTAACAGCTTTATTGTTTTAATGACTGTTGTACAAAATTGGTCTCTGAAACATCATAAGAGAAAAATTATTCTGTAATTATGTTTTGTTCAGTATTTTAGCAGCAGGGGTACAATTTACTATTTTTCTGGAAAATAACTTCCTCAAAATCTGAAACTGACAGATTTTAAAAAGCAGCACAGTAATATTTCTTGTCTCACAGCAAGAGCCAGAAGTACACGTCTCTTGTTTTTTCTTCGTTTCATTTAAACCAGTGACAGCACTATATGGATAAAGCTTATTTTTGCATTTCCACACTGCCTAACTGCAATTCTTTATGAAATACCCTCTGAAAAAACAGCAATAAAAGTAGGAGGATAAAAAAGTATGAAGGCTTCGTGGCTTAATCCTTTCAACCACAGTAACAGGCGGCTGACACTGTAAGGGGAATTTTTATCCCAGTAAAAATGTACGAGTCATAAAATCAAAACCCATTCTGAGCACAACAGTCATGTTTCTCGTTCCTTGAAGAAGTCTGTTCCTTTCAACTCTTCGGGTAGATAGTCCTGCTCCACAGGTTCCTTGTACATGGGGTTGTATTTGTAGCCTTTTCCATAGCCCAAGTTCTTCATGAGCCTTGTTGGGGCATTTCTCAGGTGCAGAGGAACAGGGGGCAGTGGTCCCGTGTGCATCCTCAGGCATTCCTTGACATTTCCATATGCCCTGTACACCTCTATAGACTTTGGGGCTCTGGCAAAGTACACTACACACTGTGCTAGAATCACCTGCAAACAAGCAGAGGGAGAATGTTGAATGACTTATTTTAATCTCTTTGGGAAAAGGTCTGCTGTTCAGGTTGTTTGTACAGCATAGCAGGAATTGTGTTTTTAAACTGACCTCTGACTGCTACTATAATATGAATACTATTATTTAACAGGGTTCATGGTTTTCACTACTGGAAAATAATAGCTACTTTATTTATAATAGAGAAAAAAAAACAGGCAGAGAAAAATAATACATGTTCACGTATCACATTTTAACAATAAATAAGCAGTGACTTTTATTTTAAACTACAGCATCTATTTTAAGAGCTACAATGTTCTTGTCAAAGAAGGGGGATGCAGAATGAACAAGTCACTAAGTCTGCCCTGACCTTATAATCTCCTTCTTTTTATAGTTACAGATAGGTTTTACAGATTGCAGAACTTCCAAATCAGTGAATTAATGAAGCCTTTACCTCACATTCTGGCATTCCGATGAAGTGGCAGCCTTGATAAGCAGCAACTGCTTGTGTTAAAGCCAGAGGATCTGCCAGTCCTACAGAAAGGGATCAGATAAAAGCAGGCTAAAGTCAATTTACTTTACTTAAGTATACTTTACTATACAATTTACTTTACTTACTATACCTCCCCCCCACCCCTTTCTATAAGGTATCCATGCACATTTCAGAGCTGCTTTCTCAGATATTGTAATCCCTGGTACAATACCACACCATACATAAGATATACTCCCTCCATCCACAAGCTTTCCTCCTTCCCAGGGATAAAAAAAAATCTAAGCTGTGGGTAGGATTCATAGACTGAATCTGCTGCCACACAGTGGCAGCTGGAGCAGTAGCTGACCACATATGATTCTCCTATTTTTTGAAATTGATAAAGAAATGGAGAAATACTGCTACACAGAAATAGCAGATCTCCTAACTCTTCACTCATCATATATGTGTTAAAAGTGTCGCTGGATCTGCTACCTAGGATAAGTAAATAAAGATGCCTCACAGCTAGGGAGCCAGCTATCAAAGCCGAGGTTTGCAGGTCAGAGTAGGCATTCACATGCCAGGCACATCAGAAAATCTGACCTCCCTGTAATACACACTCTCTGTGGCACAAGTTTACTGGTGACCTACAACCAGCAGGGTTCAAAAGAACCCATATCAATACACACTAAACCTGACCTCAAAAACATTTGTCTTTCCTGAAATAGGTAATCACCACAATGACACCTCATGTAGGTCTTTGCCTGAATATACAAAATTTTTGTTGCATGTGGAGCATTTCAGTGTTTTGTACTTATTTTGACTGTAACTCTTCTAGGCTAGTTTCTATTTTCAAAAGCCAACTTTTAAAACCAAGGAAACCTGGCAGATTTCATTCAAGATGATATTCCAATACTGACCTATATCTTCACTTGCAAACCTCACCAGCCTCCTTGCCACATAGAGTGGATCCTCCCCACCCTCCAGCATTCGAGCAAGCCAGTAAAGGGAGGCGTTTTCATCAGAGCCTCTCATAGACTTGTGCAGGGCAGAGATGCAGTTGTAATGTTCTTCTCCTGTTTGGGATGGGGGAGAAGCAATACACAAAGCTGTTAGGAGGAAATTTAGTGAAATGTATTTAAGGGAACAGAATGTATTTTACTAGATCACAAGTAAATGTAAGCTGCTTTTTCAAGCTCTTTTTATGGGTATGTGGTTACAGTATTCATTAATGTTTTCCCTGCCTTCATGGCTTCCCATGTGAATCATTCCCTAACTACATAAGCAAAACAGACCAACTGCTCATGAAAAGGATGTTTGTTTTTTTTTTTTTTATTTTTTCCTAACATTGCTAGGCAAGCAATTTGGGTTTTGTAACCTAACATCCTTCCCTTCAAATGAAAAAAAAAAAGATAACCCCAGATATTTTAAGCAGTTAGGAAGAAAACTCTACATAAATAGCTTATAATTGTCAAAGAGTAAAGTACAAGCACATACAAACAACTGACCATTGCTTTTGGACACACACAAAGCTCTGAGAAGACAACACAAGAATCAGAGAAATCCAATGATATACAGTAGTGATATTTTAGAAAAAAGACATTTCACATCATCTAAAACATGAAAATAGAAGTGCACAGTAAAACATAAGTTTGACGTGCTATATAGGGTAAGAGAAAAAAGGAAGTGGCACTGATATACAATGATGGAACTTCATGCAATTTAGGAAAAAAACCCAGAAATGCAGTGCACAACCTTGACAAACCCTTAAGAAATGCTGAGTTCAACTGTGGATACTTGCACAACAACCTGCCAGACTGCTAAGTAAAAAGTGGGAAGACTGAAAGAATTACAAGGAACTTTTTTAATATTAAAGTTGAATATATGATTAGATTTGGACTCTTCTTCTTCAAGAAGAAACGAAGCTACTATTCCACAGATGATCTAGGGCTACACTTAAAAATAGGAAGTCATTACTACAAACACTGAATGAGACCCTTCCTGCTTACAATTTTCCTCTGTGCAACTGGTTTTGATTCTTATGCATGTCTTTTAATCAAACTGGTACGAGTATTTTGCTGCAATATTGTTAAACTTTCTATGTTATCTGCCTTTTCTATTTTTTCAAGTGCCTGGCATTCCTTGGCTCACAGCTAAGTATGTATTTTAAAGGCAACTGGCTGCATGCACAGCCATCTGTTAATATTCCTCTTCTTCCTAAGGCTAAAAGGATTTACAGCCTGAAGGCCATATCAGAACAGAGCAGTCACTTGTAGGCCCTGAAAAATAAAAGGGCTGCCACAGTGACTTTGAGAACCAAAATCACCACGCTGCTGCAGTTGCTCCTTTTGTAGCCAGCAAGACCTCCACCTCCCAGGTCCATTCCCCCCATCCCTGCTCCTGCTGGAGTGTGATTCTGTGGGGAATTCAACATGCTGACAGAGAGCACAGGCAGTCAGACAGTTATTTTTGCTAGGACTCCACACAAAGAGCCCTGGTATGCAGCCCTCACTCGAGCCAACACAAACAGCACGTCCGTGCTGCATCATAACACTTGAGTCAGGAGCAACAAACCCAAGCAGCTGAACTCGCATCATCCTCTTGCAGGAGGCGTCTCTTGGTCTCTCAGAAGTAAGGAAGATGGCCTTTAAATATCTCCAGAGGCTGCACTCACCCAGATTTTTCTGCTGGAGGCTTTTATATGCTGTTTGGGCTACTGTAAAGTGTCATATGTTGGGCTACCAGCTGGAGAGGCAGAAGGAATCCGGTGGATAGGTTTGGTCTAGATATATATACCTGCAGGGAGCTTCAGACTTCAGTCTGAGAAGGGAATTAGTTTTCTCCTTTTATTTCCTTCCTTACAAATTTAGTGTTGGTGACAAAGCCACAATGACAATATTTATATATCAGAATTGCATTATTGATTAAAGACAAAATACAGTGATGAGCATCGGAGAGAGGGCTTATATTTCTGCATAAAAATACAGATATAATCTTATCTATCTGCATAAAAATATGCATATATATCTTAAAAAAATCTTATATGTATCTTATATATCTGCATAAAAATACAGTTTACAGATAGCCTGAGATACCAAAAGCAGTTTTTAAAAATTAAACCTTTTAGTAGACTTTTATTTATTAGCCTTCTCATGCTGGTTAGCTGACATACAGGTTTGGGCCTTATCAATTCAGCTGAGAGACACACACATACCAGCTTATCTATCTCTGCTGTATCCCAGATGCCTCTTGAAATCAACACTATGAAGAGTTTTTGGAATCAAAATACATTTTTTCTATGCAGCTCCCACAAAGGCAAATACCTTCCTGAAACAAGATACTACACAAGGGGCTTTGTGAAAGAAAGGGCTTTCTAGTGTCTGACATATACAGATGCATAAATCTTGCTGATTGCTTTATGTGCTCATCAGGAGTTTTCAGGTTAGGTTAAGATGCTGATTTATCTAAAGTCATATTGCTGGAAGATAAGCAAAAGGTCTCGTTCACTGACCATAATTAATATTTGGGCTTCTTAAACATGCCCTGGTTACAAGGTAGTGGGCAAAACTCAAATCACAGTCCCAATCTCACATTATTTTTTCTCTTAGCCAAAAGTAAGCATCAACTGCTCATTGATAAAATGAGCAAAAGAAAGCCTTGGAAGTAAGTCTAAAGCAACAGCATGGATAAGAAGACTTCTTGTTCTGATCCAGCAGAACAAAACTGAGATGGCAAAAAACATTATGGTGTGACTATGGTGGTTTAACACCAGCTGGGAATTCAACTCCAAATAAGCCACTCCCCTACCCTAGCAATGATGTGCATGGTATGGAAAAGAAACTTATCCCTGCCCACATGGATCTAAGCCCAGACAGCAAGCTCTGGACAGTCAGACACCTTCTCTTTTCTTCTCCAGAGAAAGGAAAGGAAAAACTGTGTTCCAGATTGCAGAATAAATTAAATTCCAGTCTTTACCATAACTGCTATTACCACACAGACAGTGAAATTACTGACATTTATCTTATTAAATCAGTGTTAGCGGAGATACAATATGTAAAAAGAAGAGGCAACAATACAACTCTATTTAAAAGATCTAGTCACTGCCCATCTGTAGGTAAACTTCAATGAATTTGGTTGCTACATTGCTTTCTAAAAGGATCAAAATTTTAACAAGTGCAATTAAAAGCTAAAAATTTATAAAAACTAACAGTTTTTGTTTCCCCTCACACTGCAAGGGCTTCAGGTGGCTGCTGGCAGTGAAATTTGATTGAAGTTGTTTCTTTGTCCTTCTAGCTAAAATGCACAAATTATCAGCACAAAGACCTTTTCTTTAAATGTCTGCACACGAATTAGAACAACAGCCCAACAATTGCATTATGAATGATTTGTTTCCTAGATTACTTGATGAAAATACGGAAAAGAATGCTGAACTACATGTATTTGGCATATTGTGCAAAGTAACAAAAAATAATGTAAAATAAAAAGTCCATATTTACAAAACTCTGAACAGTAATCAATTATTTGGTGCAATATTCATATGTATGTTTCTGCTATGATTAGACCCTCCAATTTAAAAGACTGAAGCAATTTATTTTAGAGGATTGTAGATCCCACCACCACAGCTGTGATTCAAAATGTGTTAGCTAAAACATGCTACTAAACAATTAGTGTTTGCTTATGCAGTAGCTGCTATCTGGAAGTCCTTAGTATGTGAAAGGACAAACAGCTATCTCTACTGTGGACACAAGTGGCCAACCTGCAGTCAACAGTCAGTGGTCAACAGCCTATTCCACAGAAGAGGGAAATTCTGTAAAGGCATGTACTTGGGCAACCTGCTATTGTGACAATATCTGTGTCAGGCTTTTTGGCATGATCCAGAAAAACCGAGTTTTCATTACTCCCACCACTCTGAAACTCTCTGGGCAAAAAGCCCCACAATAAATGACAATGAAGATTTTTGCAGCAGAGAGGGGCCTGACACATGCTACCCAGATTGGATGCAAGCCTCAGGGAGACTCAGTCTGTGCCATCTCTACCAGAAAAAGGAGGTGTAGGAGGACTGGGAGCAATGGACACAGCCAAGAGTTCTGTGTGACAGTGGCCACAAGGCGACAGCAAACACACAAAGGACCTACAGGGTACAAGAGACTCGCACCAGCACCGGTCAGATTTTCCGCTTCCTTCTAATCATGGCCTTTTCCTGCCACAGACCCCGTAAAAATTTTCTTCTCCCTCCCCCTGCCTTCTCAGCTGCCATTAGATCAGTATCTGCCCAGCTGCCTTTTTCCTGACAGTGAGTCATCATTACTGCTTTGTAGCAAGAAGGCTGCAAGCAGGCATATGCTACAACCAACCTCAAGAAACCTCTCATCACAGGTTTTGAACTGTGGCAGTTAATGCAGCATATCAGAAACAGTGGCAAAAAAAATCACATCTCCAAATAGTGCTTAGAATAATCATTTCAATCTATTCTGCACAGTCATTCAAGTTGCTGAAGAACTAGCATATGCATTCAAAGGGATTCACCTAATTTCTGATACTCACTGATTTTTAATCCTCTAATGTACAATGGCTTATTGGCCAGCTACTGTGGTGCCTAAGATTGCCAAGTCACAAATTTAGCAAGAGTGGTTATCACACTAGGAAGCTTTAAGTGCAATGAGATTTATGTGGCCTGCCCTACGCAAGCTACAGAATTCATTACCTTAAAAAGCAACTCTAAAAATAAAGCAAACTGCTCAGGTTTTGACATAACATATTGCTGTGAATGTGAGCACTTCCAAGATTTTCAAAGGAGTAGAAGTGCAATGGAAGACATCCAACCCTTCAAGAAAAATGTCCCCAGCAAATTCTTCTGCCTCTTTACTCTGAAATCCTCACAGAAGACAGTATAACCTTAAATAACAAATAATTTCACCACACAACTGTCTGCAGGATGGAAAATAGGTCTTTCAGCTAATCTACACTTCCTGGTTGAGAAGGAACTTCCAGCTGAACTACACTGTAGAAGAAAAGTAATTTTTGGAACAAACTTCACTACAAACACTGTTTCAGTAGAGCATCTGGTTGGAAAAAGGGAGAAGCAAGAGAAATTAGGGAGGCTATCACATCTTGAAAACACTGCACCTCAGAAATGCATCAGTTACTCACCTGCTCGGTCATACAGGATGTGAGATCGCTGGAGCCCCTCCTTTACATGCTCTTCTGTCACCAGAATGCTATCTGCAGCACCACCTTGGGCAATGTTCAAAGGAGTGGTCCTTCCTGCTGCTACTCTGGCCTGAACTGCCAACTGGAGTCCGTTCAGCCCAGTCCTGGCATCCCCATCGCAAAGGTAGGCAAGTGTGTTCAGAGCTTTCTCCTCTATGTACACAGGGAACCTGCAACAGAATAACCACACACCCTTAGCCCCCATAACACTCCTCTCCCTGCCTGTTGTGCTGGAGATGAAATTTCTTTACAAAGTTTCTTGATACACAGCTGGGTTTAAGATTTGTCTTAACTCATCCTGCAGAGCCAGGGGCTGACCCTCTTCCTTCTGCTCCAATGCCTGCTAAATACAATTGCATATGAAAAATGCAGGGCAGGAACTCTCATCTGCTTAACCCCCTTATTTTTCCTTACCTCATTAAATTCAACAAAAACTAGGGTTAGGTTTTTGCCACAGCCCAATTCTGACACAACCAGCTCAACTTTACAAGATTTTACTACATCAGGATTTCACTGCTAGCACTTCAAATTCCTTGGTGGAAGAACACTGAAAAGGTAGGAAGCTATCCAAATGCAGTGAGTTACAAAGTAATTAGCATAACATTTTGAACTAACTACTGACAACAGCAAGAGTTGCTATCAGTTGTTCTTTAAAAAACAACTGGAAAGATTGTTTACAATGTAAAACACATGCATCCTACTTTTTCTGGTATTCCAGCTTAGTCACTGGGGTACAAAAAAAAAATTTTACTAGAAGAAAACAGCATCCCAATACATGTCCATCAGTCTTCTTGCCATCTACTGCTCTAAGTGTGCCAGAACTAAACAAACACAGGAAAAAGGCCAAATTCCAGTGCAATCACAATCTAAATGAATAAGTCACTGAGATTAGCTCAGTTGATTGGAGCGTGGTGTTGATAATATCAAGGGTTCAATCCCTGTATGGGCCATTCACTTAAGAGTTGGACTTGATGATCCTTGTGGGTCCCTTCCAGCTCAGAATATTCAGTGATTCTATGAAGATGGGAAGACCTGAGAAATGCAGCAGCAGGATCTCCTGAGATCTTCTAGTGAGTCCATGAAAAATAACAGCAAAGTCCCCAAGTTTTGTCTCTAGGTTTTCACCTGCTGGGCTGCAGCCCTCACTGTCAGGGCACATCCAAACCAGTTCACCTCTGCATGTTTCACAGGCACCCTGTTGAAGATTTCACCCTCAAACCTGATTATGTAGACAAGGTAAAATCTAAGATGTTGCCAGCCAGAGAGTGTAACTGATCTGATTTGGAGACAGCAGCTAATGGAGTAAAACCATGGCATTAATGGCCCTAACTGAGCCACTTCCAGTAGCTGCACTGTAAATCAAGAGTGACAGCTATCAGTAAGGATTAGCACATAGAGCTTGGTGTGAGAGGCCATTTCTTATGAAGCTCTTGTGTGTCAAATAATTAAGGATTCACAAGAGCCTTGCACTTCATTTACCAAAAGATGTGTTACTATTACTACAAGTGGTGTACAAAAAGGCAGTGTCCCAGACAGATGTGTCCACTGATTTTTATTATTTGCCTTCTCTTTCTCCTTGCAAATCCACTTTGCACTTGTCACAAAAAAGAAAGATACTGTAGGTTCCAGAAAAATTTTAGCAGTTAATATTTGAGTCCTCTCATGGCCACACATAAAAAGGAAAAACTAGTAGACCTGCCATCTTAATCAAACACTGCAAGTGAAAGCTGGCAAATCTCTTCTGGAGGCAAGATCAATACTGCAGAGAGTAGACAGTAGGAATCACGCCCTGGCAAAAATAGATGTATCACATGCATCTTGTCATGACTTTTTTTCATCTCCTTATTTCTCATGTATTTGATGAATCTAGAAAAAAAATTAACACACACATACAGTGGCACTTTTGCCAAGGTGTTTCAAACACTGGCTTTGAACAAGGAAGCAGAAGAATACAACTGCACAGGGACCTATTCAGTCAATTATCTCAAACATCAAATTCCTTGAAAATCAGGAAACAACATTCACCCCTCAGCACTACAAATGGGCACCAGATCTTTCATAAGCAATTTAAAAAGCCAGCAAGGAAAGCAAAAGCTCTTTTTAAAAAACCAGCCGGCACTACACACAGACATCCTGCTACTAATACTTCCTTCAACAGAAATGATCCCAAATATACGACGACATGCTGAGCAAACAATTCTCACACACCAGCAGGGCATACTTGAGAGAAGGTTTCATCTTCAAGGACTAAGCTCCTTGCCTGCTGCTTGCAGAGAGGCACACCCTGTGTTTGAAGCTTTCTGATACTGATACCACAACTGGAGGCAGTGACTGCAAGTAAAGGGAAAACACTGAGAGTACTAAAAGGCACGTACTACCTAGGAAGAAGCTAGGCACAGTCTTTCCCAAAAAATAGTTGAGGCCTCAGAGCACTTTTGCCATTTATCTGCTAATTTAGAGCTGAGTTGTATTCCTGTCTTGTTTCACTATAGAACTCCAACTGCCCTGTTGACTCAACATAAGCAATTTATATTACAGAAAGTGAAACTAATATTCACAAGAAGGTATGAAAAATCTGGTTACAAGCAATGGCCTTGTCCATTTCCATGGTGAAATTTCAGTTGTAACGTAAGGGTAACAGCAATTCCAATCCAGATAATGCATTATGTATTGGCTGATCCAGTCCATGCCTACAACAGCATGACATCCAGGTTGTGATAAAGAGCAAGAATAAATTGAGAAAGCTTCCACACACAAGCTGCGTGCACATTGATGTGAATCAGATTGGAAATAACATAATGCTTCCCTGTTCCATCATCTCAGCTCTGTACACACTCAGTATTTCAAAATGATAAAATGTTATACTCAGAGTAACTGAATTAAGATTTTTTTTCTGAGCAATTAAGACCTTAAATTCCATTTTCTGATGGTTTAACTTCACTAGGCATGAGTCTAATTTCAAAATCCAGATGGCAATTATTTAATTATTTCAATATATTGGCTTCCGTAAAACCACTTGCTGTGGTTTACATTTTTAAGCCCATCCTGTCTTCAGAAGCTCAAGTGCCCTACTTCCTCCCACTTTACCCAACTTCTGTACCCATCAGAACCACAAGGCAGAATAACTCCCATGCTTTCTGACTTCTTTCCAAGCTCCTGATACTCTTGCAGATGGGCAATCCCATATTTTATTCAACTTCCAAAATTAACACCGAACACCCACTGGATGCCAATGGTCAGTGTTGGTACCTTGTAACCAATGATACTAGGAGACAAAAACATAAACAAGCCAAAAGGGACGTGCTGGGATCCATCACTCACTGGGCTGAAGGTGATATACTAGCTCAAGGAATGGAAAATTACCACTACAGGATAATAAATCCTTCTTCCAGTTCCTCTTCATCGCCATACCCTGGAGACAGTTTGTGCCAAGAACCAACATGAAATGTATGATGAGCTACCCATTAAACCCACCCAGCACCACAGCATCTGACCCAATGACAAGAGAGCATACGTAATATCAAGGAGTAAATATAAGGAAGCCCAAGCAAGGAGAACCTATGATCAAAAATTTTAAAAATTACTGAGCAAAACATGAGATAAAGCACCCACTCCATGTTTCCCATATAAAGTACTTTCTTACTTTCTCAGAGCAACTTTCTCACTATATTCACTCCTTGGCAGATTGCAACACTTTTACAGGCAAACACAGTTCTTCCACTGAACTACTGCAGTATGATATGGCATTGCTCACTGCTTTACAGCACTGTCTTCCAGTGTTGCCTCTCACCTCATTTCTCACCTCTCAACTCATTTCCTGCAAGGAAATTGACTGGATATTCCAATTAAGGAATAATTTTCAAGGAGGTATTGAACACTGAACATCCAAAGGAATTCCACCTTCAGTGTTGTGATTTATGAACCAGTGAAATCAAAACACGCCAGAACTTGCAATACAGCCAGTAACAAGCTGAACTGCATGATGTCTGGGCTTGCCAAAAGGAAACTGGGGTTCCTTCCATTTCCCTCAGCTGTGTGCCTTCTGTGCTATCTAGCTTCAAACTCATTAATCAACCATCCAGTTTACTGTCTGACTTCAATTAGAGATACCATTCTGAAGGCAGCACTTGAATGACAAAAATAAAAAGCCAAGAGAAGAATTTGGTTTCTCCCACCACTGACACAGTACAAGTGCAATTCATCAGTGCACACCTGGAAGAGCTTGCACTATAACTGACACAGCATAAACTGCAGAAAGCACAAGCACTTGCACAATAAAAAACATCTTTAACATTGACTTCCTACTTTTCTTCATAAAGAATGTTTCTTCCTTTCCTGTTTCTCCATCTTTCAGCTTGATTTACTGAAGACTTTAGAGGCACAGTTTGATGGCAGTAATGTTGATGAAAATATAATAAAAAGTGCATATTATCCTAAGAAATCCAGTAATTAACATAAAAACTGTCAAAGAACCTTTGTGAGCCACGATGACACAACAAACAGAATAATATCTAAGAAGTTATATGCACCGCTAGTTGCTCCAGCTTTGGAGCAAGGACAGGCCACAGTGGAATGAAAGAAAATCCAGGTGATCTAACCTTATCAGAAACCTGAAGCAGTGGTGGAAGCAAGAAAAGAAAAATCTACAAATAAAATCTAAGGAAACAGATTTGGGTGTAGCACACTTTCGCTGGGAGTGCAGATGATGAAATCCATTGAATCAGTTGGGAATGACTGCATTCTTGCTGAGCACAGAATATGCCTGTAAAGACTAAGGAATATTTACCCTCACCTTACTCCTCAAGGTAATAGGGGAGACCTCAAAGAATCATCCTCTCCTTCAAAATCTCTTGGGGTAAGTTATCCTGTCAGACAAATGATGTGATACTAAAATCATCTGATAACTGAGGCCAAGCAGCACATGCAGTACTTCATACTACACTGCTGTGGCTTGGAAACACACATGGAAAATGAAACCCAAAATCCAATGTACACGTCTCTTGTGCCTTCTCTTGTGCTAGATCTCAGCAGCATTTTCAAAGTGGGTACACCCTACCATTTGGGGATGTGCTGCCTTACAGCTCCTTTTCTCACTCTGGAATAAAAGTGAGCACTATTGACAACCAAATCAATTATAATTGGTGATTTCCATTTATTGTTCAGGACAGTACGAACAGTTAGTTACCTGCCTGCATCTAATGACAGTCCTGTTCATAGAGGCAAGGGGGAGAAAAGCTGAGACGGCTGCTCCTGCAGAGCAGTAGAGAGGAAATGAAGAAGCAGAAATGGTATGGACACTGAAGCAAGAAGCAGGAATCAATGAGGAATCCAACCAGAACCGCAGTAAGGGACAGGATGGCTTATAAAAATCTGAACTTATCAGCAACAGAATGCAGGAACTGTGGCCCAACACCAGACTGCATCACGAAAGGAAAGAAAGACCTGACACACAACTGCAACAAACCCTCCTCAATTCAAAACCTCATTTTTATTTTTAAATGCTTGGCTCCCATGACTGCCTTTGGAGTGTGGCCCTCTCTCCCCACAGAGAAATTTCTGAAACTGTTAGTCTGACATTTTGCCTGCCAGACTTCTTTCAGTTTGATGAAGCACCGCGCTGTTTAAATCATCCGCAGCTATCAGAAGGTTACGGACATGGAGAGTCCAGCGAAACCCAAACCCAAACAACTGCAGCTGAAACTATGCCTTGTACTTTAATCCTGTACAGAAAGGGAAGTGTCTGAACCCCAGTCAGGGTGTAGCCACAACCACAGCTGTGCCGTTACATTAATGCTGACATGCAGTACTGCCTTCTCTTCTAAAATTCACATTACTAGAAGACATAAAAGCTACAAATGAGTAACTGTGAGGGAGGGTAACCTAAAAATAAAAAAGGAATAATTTTCCTGACCTCAGCATTCGGGTTGGCAATTCTTTGTGCTTACATTCTGTGATAAAGTTCAAGTGGATTCCCTCTCATTTATTTCATACAGTCTGTCAATCACCACCATGTCAATGCACTGTAAATTACTAGGAGTGCAGCCAAGAACCAACACGAAGGAAGTGTAACAGTTTGCATGTGAGTTCCGTAGTACCACACACTACTCTTATTTGCTTATTTGCCAGCCTCCTGTTCTAGAAGGCAGATAACATCTCTTGTAGACAAATCTGGATGTTTCTTCTAAAACTTTGTCAAGCGTTTAATATGAATTTATCTGTCTGGACATCGAGGAGCAGAGAAAAACAAAGTCTCTCTTAAAACAGTCCATTAATGTCTCACAGCAACAGCCTCCTCTCGTCACAGGATATCCCAAAACACAGCACAGGACTTAGCCTGCAACTAAAGAACAGAAGCAGCAGCATCCTCCCTGATCTTATTAAAAAAAATACTGGGAAAAAAACAGATTCTGGCAAGCACCTCCAAATTAAGAGGAGATACCCCATCCAGCACTTAACAGTAATGCGATGCTTTTACAACCAGTAGCAAGAAGTAATGCACATTAGGACATGACAAAGACCCATTTACAGGCTTCCACAGCAAATTCTAAGCAGCAGAACAGATTTAAATATCTTGAGAGGGTGAGTCAGGAGTTACAGATCCAAGTATAAAATTCTCTCCTAATCCAGACGGTGAGATTATATTTTGGATGGAGAGAGCCAATGCTTTGAATTCTCTCTCTCCTGTCACCCCCGCCCCTGACATATGCTGCCACTTCTTTTCTTTACTATCAGAAGTGGCTAGGGTTTCTCTTCCCACCCCCCAACTGCTTCATTCTCTCCCTGGCAGGCAGTCAGCTCCTCGGGCTGCGCACGTTAACACCCTGCAGCCCATAAAGTACTCACTCCGAGCTCCTGCTGCTGCTGCCAGTCGTAGGGGTGCCGTGCTGGTCACCCTGGCCCAACACCTGGAGCCCTAAGGACCTGACGGCCCTCAGCAGAATCACCCCCATCGCTTCAACCGAGAGCTTCTCCAGGACGATCACCCGGCACCGGCTCAGGAGAGCGGCGTTGACTTGGAAGGAAGGGTTCTCTGTGGTCGCTCCTATCAGGGTCACCGTCCCACACTCGACGTGAGGAAGGAAAGTGTCCTGAGCATGGGAGGGAAGCAGAAAAAGCTGATGTCCATCAATGACAACCTGAAACATCCCATGTGAGTAGGCTACATTTTTTTGCCTCTTACGAGACATTGGGTTCCCTGTTGTTATGACAAATAACCATGCTGACGAGACAGCTCGTATGCACAGATATGGAAATGATTTAATTTCATGCACCCAACACCTTACTAATAAATGACTGTATTGAGAATGACTCTATCAGCTGAAAAGAAATAGGGTAAAGAAATCTGCAAATTCTGGGTTTGTGTGACTTTGCTTTATTACATGGCAACACAAGAAAGAATGAAATTACCTTATCAAGTCTAAAGAATAGTGAGGCTACTCCTAAATACGCTTTGAATCAATCTTTAGAGCTACAATTCCCTGCCTAATTCTGTAGTCAGAAAACTACAGGAAGATTACAGAATAGTTCAATTTAAAAACTGCAATTTGTAGTACAGAATTCAAGCTTGCCATGGCAAACTGAAAAAAAACTTATACCTAGGAAAGGAAAAAGAAAACAAATCCCCAAATTGCAGTGTTATCTTGAAGTACCATGCCATGACTTATTTTTTCTCACACAGAAGAGAGGACAACATTAAAGTACCCATCTTTGCACATTCACATTCCAGACCTTTGTAAAGGTAATACAGATGGAGGCTGAAATGAAGATGTGTGCAGCAAACATTACTAACATGACTTTGCAGAAATAAAAGTCCATAAAAATATCATATGAAGACTGGCACATAAGTCAACTATAACAGCCTTTTACTTAAATCTTTGAATCACAGTAATTAAACGTTGGTTGGAAGGCAGCTAAGGAATTTAATTTTTATGTTTCTCCCAAATTCATCTACTAGAAGTTTTAACACTGAAATCAAAAGCCCAAAGGAAGGTATCACCTTAAGGCAAAGTGGGAGATTTTACAGAAGTGCTGACAAAGGCTCTTTTAAAAAAGCAGCGTAGTACAATACCTGCTGAGATTTATTGAAACGATGGATCTCATCAATAAAGAGGATAGTTTTTCTCTTGAAGAGTCTTTTTTCATTCTGGGCTTGGCTGATGACATCTCGAACATCATTTGTCTTGGCACTTGTGGCTGACAGTGTCACAAACCTCATGCCATTCTTTTTGCTGCTGTTGGCTATGATGTGTGCCAGTGTAGTCTGAAACAGCAATAGGAGGAAAGCTTTGTAAAAATAATTTCAGACACAGAGAGCACCAATTTAAAGGGAATATGTAAAGAACAAAGCTATATATTTTGGACACAGGGACAGTGTTGACAGTTTACAGAGTTAAGGCATTTTAGCTCACGTTATTCTAGGGCACAGAAGACTTTAAAACTTCCTGCTAGAGGTAGCTGCCAATTCCTCTGCTGCATTTCTAATGCTTGCACTTTTACGTAGCAGACCCAGTGAGCCTCAGTACTGAAAAGGACAGCACTGACAGCTGTCCCCTTTGTCACGGAAGAAGAACTCTCTGCCAAATACATTTCTGTCACAGAAGATGGGCTGACTTCAATTCCCTGTGCAGTTATTTTGTGGAGTATGTTAATGGATAAAGAGCTGGACTACCCCAAGACACCTGCCTAAGAGTTTACAGTGAAACTGCATTTGAGAAATAAAAAGCTGCAATGTTATTAACTAAGCCCTTTTGTATTTCAAATACACATAAAAATGAAATTAATCAGACAGCAGTTTCTACAAAAGCATGAGAATATTAGTATTAAAAAATGACATGTGTACTTAAGAAAATGTAACTCTTAAATCTAAATAGTCAACAGTAATCAAATTCTGGCCCAGGGAAGCAAAAGACAGCTGACTGAACAAACTGTTTTTAGTAAGCAGCTATGCTGTTTTTCTGTCCTTATGAACAACATCTTCAAATACAAATTTATTTACAGATAATTTCACTTAGCCTACCAACCTCCAGGGTACATTTACTACACCTGAATATATCACAGATGTGGTTTTGAGACTTTCCTTCATAACCCTTAATAAACACAGCTGTATGCCCTGAAGAGAGTGTACCTCTATTTGAAAGTACTGCTAGAGAAAACAGGTGATTCTTCCATCAAGCCCACTATTCTATTAGAGAAGGATCCAAAAGAGACCCAAGACAGGAGAGCCTCAACAGATGAGTAGCGGGACAGGTGCTGACAAAACCATCTCAGAAGATATTCCAAGTGCTGAGGTTAAAGCAGCAGGTGGTGTCAACCTGATCCTCTAGCATGGAGGCTGCAGAAACAAGCACCTACCACTTGGTTACCAAGGGTGTTGCAGTATCCTACTCTGTCCCTTTAATGGATCTACTTGTCCCTGAAACTACAACCAGCCCAAAAAAATGCAAAGAAAAAAAACCAAAACCAACAAAAAAACCCCAGAAGGCTAAGGAGAAGAATGTACTATAATTTATTCCTGCTTTAATTTGCTCGTTGTCCCTGAAACTACAACCAGCCAAAAAAAGGGGAAAAAAAAACAAACAACCAGAAGGCTAAGGAGAAGGATGCATTGTAATTTATTCTTGCTTTAGTTTGAGGAAGGGCTTTCTGATTGCCCTCAGAAGAGGAGTCATTTCAGGTCCTGATTCAAGACTCACATCCCATGTCAGATCCTCCCTTGCTTCCTGGAGCTCAATCCACCAGCCCATCCCCAAGTTGTATCATTGCAGATGACAAGACTGGAAAGACACTTGGAAAGCATTTGCAGCAAAGCCTACAGATATTAGGAAGATCTGAGAAAGTAAACAAATAAGCAAATTCCATCCCCACCCCGTCAAAACCAAAAGAAAACTATCTTTGAAACTGAGCTACCAAATTAAAACCAATATTCGTGCTTCCTTACAAAAGGGCCTTGATTCAGAATGTAACTTCAGAGGACATAACCATGCCTTAAAAATCTCTGAAAGCACAAAAACACGCAACACATACAATCTGAGGATGAAAAAGGAAAAATGTATCTCTTCTTTCTCTAAAGGGGGCAGTGGTGAGAGGACAAAGAAAAATAAAAAAGCAGCTATTCTTCTTGTAGCACCACTTGGACTGGTAGCTCACATTGTACCCTGGCTGCTGCTCAGAGAGTTGTTATTTAAAAAAAAAGCACTAAGGACTTCATTTTTAACACATGCATAGGAGTCTGTACTTCTAACTCTAATTTAGGGAAAAAAAATCAAAGAGATTTGTTTGAAAGTTACTGTCAGACCAAGAGTCTACTTGAAATCTGCTGCATGGATCTCAGCCAGCAGATACCTCTGCCTCTCTGCCAGCTTCTGGGTCACCAAAGGTTGCAATGAGAATAACATACATTGCCTTTCAAATGCAATGCTTGACAAGGACAGGCATGTTCACAGCCTCTTCCTTCTGTTCTACACAATCAATCATTCAGCAAGTCAAACTGCCTATCACACAGATGTAAAACTTTCCCATGTCCTCTGAAAGACTTACTTCCCATGAGTTCAGGTTTTTTATGCTTTTTGTCCTACCATCTCAAGCAGAAATCAGTAACAAGCTACAGTTTTCTCCCTCTTTGTTACTTCAGGTTACAGCGTAAAGGAACACATAACCTAGTGGAGAATTCACGTAAGCAAAGTAGCTTAAGTAGGAAGGCACTAGCACAGAAAACTGTAACTCATATGCCAGACTCCTAGCTTCCCTCAGGGGCAATGTATTTAAGGGACAAGAAGAAAATTAGAAATCTGGTATGGAATAAGGCAGAAGAAAACACAGTGATTATTCTTCATGATCTAAAATAAATTCTGAAGTTTGATTCTTACACTGGAAAACAAATACTTTAAAATAGTGATGCTGATGTTGCCAGTTACTATGAGTGAGTACCCGAGTAGAACCTGCGTAACAGGCACAAAAAGGCAATCCAAACAAGTTGATAATGTGTTTCTATTATACAGGTGTTTCCTAGTTCATGTTTTTTTCCTTATGGGCAGGAGCAGTAATACTGTTTCCCACAAATTAAGAATAGGAGTGATCCACTGATCCTGCAGACTAATCTTTTGCTAACTTCACTAAAAATTATACCTTACAAAACTCACAGTATAATATCCTTGCCTCTTCCAGAAACCATTTTTAGTTCTTTTCTACTATGATGCCAAACTATTTAAACTCATACCTGTTATTTCAACTTTTATGCTGAAACTTGTGAGACCTTACTAACCTATCTGTTTAGACAAGCTAACGCAGTGACATCATAAAAAGCTGTTCTGAAACAGAAACACATTCACCAAGAAACTTCTGAACCATTATTCACCAATGAATAACAGTTAACTTCAGCCCTTGGTAATTTATTTCCAGACCCATTACACACAGAACAAACACTTAATTACTGAAACTCTCCTTCACCCTCCTGTACCTATTGCTTTGTGTCAGCCCAAAAATGAGAATATCGTTTCCCAGAGGCTGAAACTGTCTCAGATTTCCAAACAAGCAGCAACCAACCAACCAAACAAAATAACCAAACAAGCTCACTCTCAGCAACTATGCTACCCGTTCTTCCAGGCTTTGATACAAGTTATGGATGAAACAAAAGCAACCCACAAAGCATGCTTGGATTCACACACCTCCCACTGTAAGAGCAGAAAAGTCAATCAGATTTGCTGTTTGGTAAGCTGGGTGTTTGTACTAGGAGACAAGAATTTTCTGTATACCCAGAAGTTTCCTTGACTGGGCAACAATCTTTAAGTATGAACTATCTCCCTCCTCTCTGCACTGCCACTAGTTAATGCTACCTCACATCCATGGCTGGAAGAAAACAGTAAAAAAACTTGTACAAATTAAGCCAGTCTTATTGATACTGATGTGCAATGACTATATTACCTGCTCAGAAGTAATGTGGTCTTTTTGATTTTTGCAGCCCTGTACCAGGCCATTAAACTATGCTCACCAAGCTCACATTAGCTCACCAAAGCTCCTAAGAGTGGTACTGCCTAGCTCACTTCATAAAGTGGAATTGGAAAAAAATGGAAAGGGATTAGCACACAGTATTAGATCATATCAAGAATACTGTGAAACCTATGGTCCTTCCAATATACATGGTTCTCCCAGAAAGTCTGGAAGGCTGTAGGCTCTGCCATGCCATTTTTAGGTGACCAAAGCAGATCTGGCACAGACTGGCACAAGTGCAGTGCAGCATGGATTATTCCTGAGCAGGGATAATCTAGTTGGCATGCAGGTTTCCCCAACAAGTGACTTTGCTGGTTTGATCCAGAGCAAACCGCAGTATGAATTATGTTTGTGGCAGATATTGCAAGAGACTGGTAAGCCTAGTGCAAAACACAACAGGCTAGTTACACCTAGAGACTTGTAGGGTCTAAGCTATGTTATCAGAGTGCTGAACTAGCACCGATTTTCTTTGCTGCTGTTTGACCATGACTTTCTGGCTGTTTTTTGTTCTTCCTTTATTCCGGCCAGGATTTCCAAATATTTGTTTACATGGTGTTGCCATCAATGGCCTCTCCTCACCCTCAACCTTCCCTTGCTGGCAGCAGGGAATGCTGTGGTTGCCAAGCCATCAGGAAAGGCTGTGCTCTGTTTCACTGCCTCGAGGGAGACACCAACAGCATCCCTGGATGCCACATAGGGCAGTAGTTCTCTGGGATGTAGCTCTGTGGATGTTCTCTGTACCACACTGCGTCACAGGAGATAAGCCAGGCCGTGTCTAAAGGAAATTGGCAGCACAGCAGGTGAACATGGCCTGGGGACGCTGTCTATACAGATAAACACAATCAAAAGTAGCAGCAGTTGGCATTTATATAAGGGCAGATGCTATTCTTACCCATCTTGTTTGGTTCCTCAAACCCCAAATAGCCCACTGAGATACTACTGGAGGAGTAAGTGTAACTGAACAAGAGACACAGCATGTGCTTTACAGCACTTCCAGAATCCAAGCACAATCAAGCATAAACAGATGCAAGGTCATTGCATAATGTTTATTGAAAATGAGTCGTATCTCCATTTGCTGTATCCTGATTTGTGTACTCACATTCTGTTTTATGGATACAACTGTATTTTCTTCCAGTGTTCTCTTCCTAGAGAGCTACCCCAAGTTATCCCTGATTTAGATAGGCATAAGCAAAACCAAGCACACTGCATTACAACATTGCTCCCAGGCAACTGCAAAGAAAAACCTTTTTTTCGGAGCTGTCCTGGACTTTCAGCTTACACTACTGTAAAAGACATGATGCATTTTCAGTTTAAAATTTCATGCTAATCAATCAAAAGAAGTCATTACTTCAAACTGTTCAAATCAGGCCCCAAGCTGTATGAACAAGAGAAAACAAACTACACTCAAGGGATCAAACAGCCTATTGGGTAACCACTTGAACTAGCAAAATAGGAAGCACTGGAGGGAAGGGATGATAAATATATGGGCACCAAAGTAGGCACTGGACTTGCTCTGTGTTTCAATGTGTCATTTTTTGAATGCAAACAAAGAAAAGAAATACAAGGGAATTCTAGAAATAAAGTATGATGTCAGAGAAGATTTGATAGAAACTTCAAGGACCACTTGCTAGGATTTTTAATGTTTTGTGCTCATACCAACACTGCATATTTTATCTTATTATTAGCGTGCAGGTGTGAACCTCAGGAAATCATGCTCTTTGTCTTATCTTCCATAAAGTGCGAGTTCATGCCACTTGCTACCTACTTTTTTCTTGTTAAGCAGCAGACATAAGAGAGAATGTTTACTGTATTTAAATACGGAATGTTCAGGTTTATAAGGCTTAAACTTCATCTGTGACAGCAAAATTATTCGGTGCTCAAGTTACGCTGTGTCCCCCCGCTAACTCTTTACTAAAATTGGTGCCCCAATGGCAGACATGCAAAAATCTAAATCCCTGTATTAAGGTGCCATAAATCAGAGTACAGCTTACTCACATTACACTCAGATTCATACAGGCCTTTAAAAATTTGCATAGTCAGGATGAACAAGCTAACTGTTCATAAGTTAATAACCACGGCATCTCTTTGGGGCAATGTTTCTTCAGGCCTGAGTCTGGTCAGCTTCTTAAAAGAAGAAAATAGGCTCTTGTGTTCAACACTTCAGAGAGACAAAAGTGCAAAAAAGTCAAAGTCTTCTTATGCAGAGCACATTGGCATCCTAAGAAATTAGGATGACAGATTCAAGGTACAAAGACCATGTTCCCTTAAAGTGAGGGGACGCAGTATGGATGGAAACTCAAAAGAAAAGATCACAATGGAAATACCCCCATTTTGTCTTTTCAGTTTTGAGGGTGTTTCCTTGAATATTCAAGTGCAGCTGAGGCCAAAATCGACTTGGGCAGAGAAGTTACATAGCACACATACTTTTACTCCAGTACCTAGCTTTATTGTTCTCATGATAAAAATCCCCCAAAATATTCTTAACCTACATTGCATTTATAGCTCTTTAACAGGCAAGATTATTTTCTTCTTGCTTAGAAGAAGTCTGTTGAACTACTATTTTTCATAAAGGAAAAATACATAAATTGATTTGAAATTTAGTCCTGATGATTTATTCCATGTGCACTTTTGTTTTGGTTTTTTTTTTAACTTAGTCCTGCTCTACCCTTTTCAAAAGTATCAGCATGACATTTGGCTGTAGAAATGGTAGAAGGCATAGATGGGCTGCAATAACCAGATTCCATGGGTAGCAAGAGCCTGAAGAGGTTTAAGAAATGTATGACCATCTTACACTGCACTTCTGAATTTAGACCAACATATCTAATTATGATGCTATTTTAGCTCTTTGATGGGCAGAGTTTAGCATATGGTGTTGTTACATAGGAAACTACATGGTACACAGTTATTTCTTAGTATTGTCCATGCTGAAAAGGACTGTACTTCATGGAAGAGGTTTTTGCTGATCAGTCCAACCAGGTCCTGCAGCAGTGAGAACACTTACTTCTCCACAGGATCTTTCAAGTTTTCAAGCACTAAGTTGCTTTTTCATGAAATGTTTTCTTAGACACATTATATACATACAACTCAAATAGTGAGTGGATAGGCAGGCAGGAACAAGTCTCTTTTCCATCTTTAGGCTCACAACTTTGCTTGCATGTTAAATGTGTTAGGAGAGGAATTTTAAAAGGACATATCCAAGAAAAGAACTTTCAGGTATTTAACTCAGACAGCCAATATGATTTATGGGGAAGAAGGCCTGAGATAAAACTATACTCTAGCACGATCCTAGAAATATTGAGAAATGTGGGTGAAGGGGCAAAATTCAACTTTCTGCAGAAGGAATTCCTGGTTCAGCCAATATTGGATGTTTCATCAGGAACCAGCTGAAAGCACATAGACTCAAAACTCTTTGCTGAGAAGGAATAACCTAGAAAGTAGATGAGTTACTCAATAGTATAAGTACTTAAGGAGTAAAAATATGACAGATAAGTTATGCAGCTTTGATGGGTCAAAAGGCACAGAAATTATACAAGTCAGGCAACTGAGGACCAACAGAATTTAAACTCTGTAAAAAGCAAGCTTACTAAATACAATTCTGTGTAAAGCATATGGATGAGGAGAATGGGTCATATAAAAGGAGAGTGAAAACTGTGATATTAGAGGCATAAAACAGATCACATGTTACTCAAAGACACTTTAGTACCACAGAAGATTCATAAAGACCTGGAACACAACTGTTCCTGAGCTGTCACAAGCTCATGAAAAAGCACTTCCATGGTCAAAGCCAGGTGCATTCATCAAGATCACAACCCAAAGGCCACTGAAGCCAGTACCAGTTTGCAGAGACTGTACTGCAGCCCTTGCTGTGCTACCACTGTACTTGTACAGCTTTTCTTCTGAGCAAAGAGGGCTTCAAGAAAGAGCAAGCACGTGCTGTTGACAGAGGTAACAAGAAATAAAAGGCAGGAGACCACAAAAAATATAGAGGCAAGCCCCTGAATGTGTTACTCATTCAGCAAGAATTCCTATTCATTAAAGAGCTGAATTCCACTTCTCTCTCTGGCCAACTTACTTCAGTCAATCCACCTCCCCTTTAATCAGTTTTCAGAAACACATTACTTTCAGAAACAGTCCTTCTCTACCCCATCTATTCTGAGCTCTTACTTTCTGCTATTACTTTGTTATTTTAAAGGAAGTGCAATTATTGAAGTTCATTTGTTGGTTCTTTTGAGGTGTATGTTATCTAACCTAAGCAACCTGCTGCATCATTGCTAATAGTATTCATCTAATTCTAACACCTGCTCCTTATTTACTGTGATTGACTGGCATTACTATTCAAACACCATATATAGTAAGACTTTTTTATTTTCAATTAAGTATGCTGACAAGAGCAAGCTGTTGCTGTCCTTAACTTCTCTGCTAAGTATTACTTCCCCTATCCCAGATTTCTGAAACATACTCTCACCAAATTATATAACGTGTGAAACTTAATGCTGTGAACACATCAGACTGACAAAGAAAACTATTTTCTTTGCCCTGCCACACTACAAATCTGAAATATGTGGAGTAACAGGACAAAATTAAGGCAAGATCCTAAGGAGTGCTTGATTACATGAGGCATTCCTTTGGTCCTTCCCTCACAACTCTGAACCCCTTCACTGATGTGCCAGAGGGTCTTTTGGGATTCACGATGGCCCCAGTAAGCTAAAAGAGGCAGAACAAGAAGATGCAGTGATCAGATCCTGCAAAGACCCACCTGCCTTAAAGTGTTTGAAGGTGGATGAGTGCCCAGCCATAAGGCTACCACCCTTCCACACCAGTTCTGCTGCCTTCTCTCAGGGGCAAGATTTTGTAGGCTAAGGCAAATCTAACACTTGCAAACTGTGCTGTATTAATCTCTTGGTACCTCACCTTGTTTCCTAAAACATATTTACAGATTCCATGTTGTTGCTACTTTTCAGCTTCTCAGCCATTAAGTAAACCACGGCTTACGTTTCAGGTATGGACTTTGAAGTTACAACATTTAAATTACCTGAAACCAAGAGAGGCCTTGTGTAACCAAAATGGAGCGGGGCTGATGGGGGTGGACCAATTCTATTTGATTCATGAGGCAGGCTGTGTTTTTTGTAATCTTAAGGGAAAACTAGTGGACATCAGGCAAAACAAGAAAACTACAAAAGAAACCAAGACAACAGAGGGGCGAAGAAAAGAGCGAGTCCGAAATTAACTTGTTTTAGGTTCACCGTCCTCAAGAGCCACGTGGAGCAGCGCCGGCCCGACCCCGCAGGCTGCGAGCGGGCCTGAGCTCTCGCCGCCCGCACTCACCTTCCCGCAGCCCGGCGGCCCCCAGAGGATGAGGGAAGGGATTTCGTGGGACTCCAGCAGGGCCCGCAGGAGGGTCTGCGCCCCCAGCACCCGCTCCTGCCCCACGTAGTCCCCCAGCGTGTCCGGCCGCAGCCGTTCGGCCAGGGGCTTCCCCTCCAGCTTCTGCGCCAGGCTGTCCCCGCATCCATGGCCCGGCTGCACCGCCG
>WEIU01007844.1:81819-98369 GCA_013389925.1 Aegithalos caudatus | reverse complement strand
CGGCTCCATGGGCTCCCGCGGCCGGGGCAGGAAGCGGAGCGGCCCGCGGCCCTTCGGGAGCTGTAGTCCGCCCGGGCCCGCTCCCCGCCCCGGCAGCGAGGCTTTCCTGCGCCTCGGGGCCGTGCTGAGCAACAGCGCCAAGGTCTCTGGACTTGGGGGTCCACCCGGTCTTTCACTGAAATATGTGAAAACCNTCGTTGTTTTTCTAAATTAGATTAAAACCCAAATTCTCGTATTATGCAGAATGCAGGCAGGTTGTATTTCAGAGATGGTCACAGTAAGTGGTACCATTCGCATCCTAATTTACGACCCGAACTTGACCCATTGGTAATTCTTTCCACATTACATCTTGTTTTCTTTCTTAAAGTATATGTTTAGGTTTAATTATACACTGTGACATAATAGTTCCCAGCTTGTAAAATTCAGGTCAGTCTAATGTCAGCTGTAGTAGGAGGTAAACAAGTCTGGCTACTGGCTAACAGTACCCCCAGGCTTAAAATTTGAAAATGGCTGGTTAGAAAGTGGCCAACAGGTCAGAAATAAAATTTTTATTTGAACTGATGATGGAGACCAAAGGACTGAGTTTGAAGCAAAGTGCTTTACAGCCCATCATGTAAGCCTAGTTCTGACTGAAGGGATTACAATCTGAACCCAGGTGTTGAAAGTGAAATGGAGCGTTTGTGGGTTCTGCTTTTTGGCTAATACCTATTTGCCTGCCCATTTCTATTCTGGCTCAGTTTCAGAAACATTGACCATATTGTTTATATGTTTTATGATGCAATATATTGATCTGCTGCTATTGGGCAGAAAAAGCAGCAGGACCACAGGTATGCATCGCTTGTGCTTACAGCTATGCAGTGCTTTTATGACAGGTGTGGTCTCCAAGTGTGTAAGTGAAGATGTTGTTCAGGAAGCAAGATACTTTGCTTGAAGTGAGTGATTGGCTTGCTGAAGATGACCCAGAAAGTAGAAGAAAGTATCTATCTCCCAGGCCAGAGCTGGGAAATGTAAATGACTGGGGGAAGGCTTTCATCCTCCTTTGGGGGAAATGGAGCTTCACACCATGTGAAGATCATAGCTTCCCATTTCTCAGTGGCCCATAACCAGGGTGAGATTTCTTCTATGGAACTTCGGAGGAGGCACTTCCAAAAAATTTCACTTTCCTTTGTTCAATTTTTGTTTGTATGATGTATTAAGGTAATAATGGTGGAGAGGACAATCACGTTTGGACTCAGTCCTAGTCTCTGCTTGGTATCAGAGCCCAGTAAAACACTTAAGCTTGCCATCCCATTAATATTTTCCCAGATAACTAACTCACTGGTGAGCTTGAAGAAATATATCCTTTAATTAGGACATGTCATTCTCATTAGATAGATGGCAACATTTGGTGATCAAAGCATAGATGATGATGTGCTCTTTGAAGAGCTATGGAGAGCCTGAATCAGCTTTCCTTGGTTGGAGTCTTGTCAGGCCACGAGGTCTTCGCAGCCAGGTCACTCTAAATCACTGTGGGATTTGAGTAGCTGCAGACATGGAGATAGCAGGAAGGCATCTGGAAACATCTCCTGTCTTTTTCTGACAGTTTTCGATTACGTCTCATCATCCCTTGTTGTGGAGTAGAACAAACCGTAGAATAATGGCTCCAAGGTCAGACTGAGGCGCTGGTTATTTCACCTGCAATTGTGAAAGCCTTTAAGAAAATCCACGAATGTACTTTTGAGAAATGGGGGAACAAAATCTCATTAAGTGTTCTTTCAGCTGATGGTGATGGAAAGGGAGGGATGTCAGAACTGTGAAAATTGGTGAGAGATGCTAGAAGCAGAAGACTGGACATTTTTACATACTGGATGCATGATTTCTTCAGATGACAAACGCCTTACAGGCTCATGATGGTGTACCTGCATCTCCCATATTAACAGCACAGTCTACAACAACATGGTAGCAGGAATCTCTCTGGAAGGCTCACTTGAAAACTACAAGCATACATGGTTCCCTCATCTTTAAATGTCACCAGTATCCAACCATCTCCTGTCACGTGGGATAGTATGTGGCATCTTTCACATCTGGGAAGCTTGGAGGGCTAACTGTGGGCAGCTGCTGCACGTGCACAGATGTGGGGTCCAAACACTGAGGAACATTTTCTGTTGGAAGGTGTTTGGGTAAAAATAACTTATTTAGTTGGGTCTTTGGTTGTACACTGAAAGCTGTTTCTCTGTGCTGCCAGTGACTGTAGGGTTGTATATAAGTTCTTAATTACACCATATAATTTATGTTATTTATGCAAGGTAAATTGAAAACTATGAGCTGTGTAATGAAATTTAACAGATTCAGCTTTCTACAGCTAAGGCATTAACACTGTTCTTTTGTATCTGGGTTTCCAGTACTGTGAAGGGTTGCAATAACAGCGATAGAAATGTGTTGGTCCTCTTTCCTAGTGGTGTATAAAGAGATGCTAAGTGGAATTTTAGAGTAGTTTTTCTTACTCTTTTAAAAAATTAGTTGTTCAGAAGGACATATATTCCAAGTGTAGCCAAGGGATTACTTGAGGTGGAAACCCATGACTTGGCTGTGTAATAAAAGCTTTCTACAGAGAAGGCTTGACTTGCAGTGGCCTTCCAACCAATCCTACCATTAGACAAGCCTTGATGATCCTACATCCTGTACATGCCAGGCACATCACAAGGGCCTGCAGTGGGGAAGAACCCAGCTGAGGACTGTGCTCTTCTGCAGCCTTCAAAAGAAGGCCAGAAATTGCTACCATTTTGGCAACTACCTATTTTTGTGGGATAGTGGGAATAGAGAGAAAAAGACTGTGTTCATGCCTGTAGTACTTTGTTTAGTATCTAAAGTCTTTCTGGGTTTAATAGCAGGGTCCTTGAATATCATCTTGCTGGAACTGCAATAGAAAAAAAAGAACATGTTGAGCAGAAGGGAGCCACTGAGGTGTCTAAAAAAGGAGGAGTGCTCCATAACCAAGGTTTTCAGCAACAGCAATAGGTATTGATTTCATTGAGCTAAATAGTTTCTATGAACAAATTAAATTATATTGGTCTTGTAGCATTCTTGAATTATCTGGTGTTGAGTGTAGAATGGTCTCTGTGAACCGGCAGTACTGTATACTCTGTGTATTGATGCAGCAAGTATAAGGAGAGTTGAAACATAAAGTGTTGCAACATGGTAATTTTCTAAGCAAAAATGCATGAATAACACTAAGACCTCTTATTTGTCTTTCTTTTGTACAGTCAAGAAAGAGGAGAAATCAGAAGTTACGAGTGTTCGCTGGTTTATGAATCTAAGGTGGAGAGGAAAACAGACAGTAAATTAACTGGACATAGTATGAAGCTACTTAAGATTAACAGACTGGAAGAAATAAATACACAATTCAGCACAAGCAGACTAGAAAAAACGGCCTTTTTCCAGAGTGTGGAGAAAATGAAGGTGACTAGAAGCTTTCAGGAAGAAAAATTCAGTGAATCCGATCCTGGAACAGAAGATAAAAAGGTAACTATCTAACTAGTTTTGTTTTCCCAAAAGCACTGCCTCTCTCTTTTTTCAGCTAGTTAAGGAGTTTCTGTATTTCCCAGTAGACATGAAGTTTTCATTGTCATCTGTGAAAATGTATTGCAGCTGTGAGAGACTGCGTTAAGAACTGATTATTGAGAGATGCCTCTGCCCAAATTAAGGTGTAAATGAGACCATATGCCAAAGTCAGTAGTATAGGTTTTATTTAATAATGAATTTGAGGTAGAGAGATAGAAATGGAGAAACGGAGGGGGAGAGAGACGGAGTAGAAGCTAGTCACCAACTGTGGATCAAATGACAGCCCATTGGCCTTTTTCACCCATGGCTTCTCAGTGGTAGAGGTCCTGAGGTAATTCAGAGCTTTTCACTATTTATATAAGTTAGCAGAGAGAGGAATTAATGTTCATTGGCTACACATTTCTCTTATTCTATTGGTTAAATGTTTGCCTCACTTTTAATACTAATTAGTGCACATGTGTAGCATGTAGTCTTTTCTTTTGGGTCTGTGGGTTTCTTGAGTTGTGGGTGGTTTCAATCTCCCCCTGCTGGAATTGATTTTTACCCAGTCAGAGCTGATTTTCAGCACAGTTGCTGCTTTGGCTTTCCTTGTGGCCCTTAAATTCTGCATTCTTTGTGTACACTTTCAGTGATACATTCTTCTCTCCCTGGCTTTGTTAACCTCATCCTCAGTCTGAGATAACACTTGGACAATAGTAACATCATTATCTTATTTCAACTTCTTGTCACAGTGGCTTAACTATATAGGGAGGGCTTTGGTAGTGGCAGGTGCCATCTGTCCCATAACTTGGGGTGATCTTTGACTGGTGATATATGTACAAATAGTTGCTTCTTTACACACTTTGCCACAGTGGGAATTTTTGTCTGGATGAATTACCAAGTATGTGCTAACCAGATCTCGCCTCCACCAGGTCTGGAGTTAGTGCCACACTGTTGCTCCATTCTGTGCTTATCTTTTGGCAAAGTCCTTCTGTAGCCCTAACAGTATTTGGGACAGGCAACTGTGATCTTTAGGTTCTTACAGACTGGCTAGCATTTTTTAATCTTTTGTGTTCATAGACACAAGCATGTGTTGGTATTCTGGGGTTTAATTACTACTGAACTTAATATTCAGAAATTGTAGAAGGGTGGTATGGTTCTACCACTCTTCAAAATCAGACGGTAAACATGGATTTTTTTGCATTCATGTTTTGAAAGCATTTGTCCTGTTCTCCCAGCTCTGGAGTTGGAGACTGAATGAATCCCATGGAAGGGGTAGATTCCCCAGAGGAACTGAGGCAGCTTTGTGCTTTGCTCCCTGCTGCCGGGCGAGCACAGCATGGTTGCATGCTACGTGCCACACTTGCAGGGCTGAGTGTTGTCAGTGTAGCCCTGTTCTCCACCTGTCTCCTGTAAGAATGATGTTGGGCATCATGGTATGGGGTCTCTGGTAGGAAAATGACTCTGTGATCAGCCAAAATACGTTTAGAAATAACAGCACATTTCATTGTATTATGTTTTTTTTCTATGCAAGAATTTAAAGGAAGCAGTATTTTTACTGATGCATCATTTAGATAAGAACTGGGAAAATCCACTTGCAGTAGGAGAATGAGAGATTAATTTTACATACCAGTTTGTGAAAAGACTTGAAAATTTTGTGCTGTGACTGTATGCTGATTGTGCTGACATGTCAGAGGAGTTTTTCAAGTATTCTGAATATTTTTGTGTTCAGATGATACCCTGGAGCATTGGTGGAAAGCAAATTTCATGATGTTTACACTTGTATTTTTGAATCAAGAAGTTGAATTTTATCTTCTTAATCTGTTGAATAACTTTAATTTAAAATTATTTCAGTCTTCAGGAAAGTACTACAATTTTTACTTTGTGGACATAGGAAGAGAACTTTATATTGAAACAAAGAAATCATATCTCATATAAGTAGGATGTGTTTATTTTAGAGAATTTAATTTAGTGTCACAGTGAAAATGAGAACTAAAAAAAACCCCACAATTGGGTGGTTGGGGTTTGGAAGTTGTTATTGGCTCTTTTCGGAGAGAATACTTCCAGTGTGGAAATAACAAGTTGCATAAGTTAGACAGCAAAAACTGCTGTTCCTGCCATGCAGCTTTTCCTGTGATCCTAAAGATCAGCAAAAGAACTGAGAGCTGTTTTGCCTATGTTAATATATCTTAGCTTAATACTGAGTTGCAGATAATAACTGGACGTGGTTGGATTTTTTGACAGTTTGTGCTGCAAATGTTCTTAATTCATTGCCTTGATGTTTGCTTCCTTTGTCTGATGGTTGGAACTGGCCCTTTCTCAAGAGTACTGTAAGAAACGGTAGGGAGATTTTGGTGGTGCCATAAAGGAGAAAGGAATACATTTAGAAGAACAGCTGGTGGCTAGTTGCAAGCTGGAGAAATAGCTCTGTACTCCCATTTTAGCTCGTCAGTCTCCTGGGAACAGGACTTCAAAGGTGAAAGACAATCTAACTGAACTCTGGTAATATACCTCACCAGAGTGAGCCTTCCAGATACATAAACATTAGTTATATTTCTCCTAAGCTTCTCTCACACAGATTTTTGTTTGTTTGTTTTGGATTTGTTTTGCTTTGTTAGGTTTTGTTTTTTTTTAGGAATTTCTCAATGGGATAAAAACTTGGGCCCTAACTGTCTGTTTAATATTGATAAAAGGAAAACCAAAACCTTCTCTTAAAAGGTCTTAGTGTGATCTGCTGGCCTGATGAAGAGTTGTATTATATTGATAAGGAAAGAAGAGTATGTTGGCAGGAAATATAGTAAAACTTGCCCAAGTGTATGTGCTTGTGTATGTAATTCCTGCGGGTAAAGGTGAAAGCAATGACAAAACATCCATTCACTCAAATGGGAGTGTGGAGCTCAAGAGCCCGAATAGAGCTCAGTGGTCAACTGTACATGTAGGAGAAAATAATTCTGTCTGAAACTACCTAATTATAATTAAAGAAGAAAATGACCCACTTCTTCAAAACAACAATTTCTCTAGATTTTTCTTTTTTTTTTTAAATAAAAGAAGAAAACACTTTTTTTTGTCTTTTGGTACAGTGTATTTTTGTAAAAGAACCCCAATCGCAAACACAATGTAGTAGTAGTAGTAGTAATAAATAATGATAATCATAATAACAACAACGACAACAACAACAACAACAACAACAACAACAATAATAATAATGATAATAATAATAATAATAATAATAATAAATTTCATAGCTATTAAAAGACTTTTATGGAAAGCAAACTCCTCAGTCGTTGACCATCAATGGTGAGTGGTGGGTGCTGTTGAGAAGTTGTGCCGTGGATGCCCCCTAGATGGCGCCCTTTGCCACTCCAGCTCTCCATCGACCACTTCCCTCTTGGACAGGGCTGGGAAGCAGCTCCTGACAAAACTGCTCCTTAGGTGTTTTACTTGTGCTTTGTTCAGAATGCCCTCTTGAACCCTATTTCTACTGTTGGCAGCACATGTATCTTTGTATCTTGGTTAGGTTCTGTCTTCAGTGAACATGAAGTTTGCATCAGGTTTTATGTTAGCAAGTAAGAGACATTTTATTTTCATATGTGAGATCCAACATGAAATTAAAATAACACTAAAAACCCAGACTTGTCCTGACCCATTGCATTGAATAGACACACGGAGATATCTGAAGGTGCTGTTCAAGGAAGGGGGTGGTGCAGGTAGGAACAAACAGGTGTGAGAAGGTGAAATACTTGCTTTTGACAACAGCACCAACTTATGCAAATTTAAATTGATTGTGAAACTGCCACATAATTGACCCAGCTGCATTAGATCCCCAGGAGCTCCATGTTTTACATCTGGACTGCTTCTGATGGCCCAGCCAAAACTATGTGCTGTTGGCACCTGTTGTCTCTTCCCTTGGGCTCTTACCTGGGTAATATTTGGTGTCAGAATGCAGTTCAGATTGTTAGATCTGAAATTGCTATCTGCAAAAAGTGGTCATGAAATTATTATCCAGTGTGGCTGGGTTAACTGAGTGAAGAGGAACCTGGGAGTTTCTGTAATTCTGAACATCACTAATATGAAACAACCAAGTTGCACTCATGTGAATCATGGAGCTGGGGTCTAAACACAGGCCCCTGGCCCTGAAGATAATTTTACAGCATTTTTTATGCAAAGCTATCCTTTTGCTGATATTCTAAAGACAGTTTAAGGACTAATTTATAAATATTTAGTTCAGCTAGAGCTATTGGATACTCTCGGTATTTGGTGTTCAGTTAAGCTAGGCCTTGGGATGGCTAATTGTCCTCTAATTCCTTGTTTCCTTTGAGCCTTCTTTCACCTCCTTCACCACCACCACCATTTATCTAGCAGTTACTTCCTTGCAGGTTCTGTGCTGGAAATGACTGTGATGGTAACAATACTTTTACAAGTTCCTTTTCCTGGGGAGGCCAGAATCATGGCAATATTTTGCACAGAGAAAAAACGATCACTGTCACACAGTTAACTCCAAATAACTCTCCTCTGGTCCCTAACACTGTTCAAGATACTGAACTATATATTTTGACAGAAACCTATTTTTGATTTTAGGGTTTTAGTCAAGAATGGCTTTTTACAAAACCCTGTGAAGGGACTCAGTACATTTGGAATAAAACTTCTTAACTCATGAAGAAGAGATCAAAACCCTCAAAGCTTTCTTTAGCCTTGAAATTGAAGCACCATGTCTAAAGCTTGCCTTGGTATGGTCAGGAAATTGGAAGTGGACTTCAGCCAAGTTTGGGTCCATTTTGTTTTACCAAGCTCCTTTTCAGCTTGCTTGGAATGCTGTCATGAGATACCGCACTGTCAACCTCAGCCTGGCGCAGTTTTGCAGAATATCCTTGTTGTGGTGCCCTCTTCACGTCCCAAGTTCATGGCACTCTCTTGTCATGGGGCAATACGTGTGTGTGATTCCGTGACTTCGGGTAGCTTCATTTATCCTAATGGTCCCAGCTCCCATGCTTGTGAGAATATTTTCCTGTCTTTCTTAGAAAGAAAGAAAGAAGGGGATATCAGCGTTTCCTGACTGAAAAAATCCCCATCACTACACTGACCCTTCCCAACATAACACCTATGTACAAATTCAAAGGTGTCTTGAGAGAGCTCTGGAGACACAGAAGTCAGAAGCTGACTAATGAAAGGACAACAGTCGTTACAATTTTTTAATCTCATGACTTGTTTTTCCAAGTGATGTAATGATATTTGTAAGTTGATTTGTGAATTTTTAGTACATGAGATTTCTGCTGTTCATATTCTTTGCTTATTTACCTCTGATCAGGTAAATACCCAAGCAGAGAAGAAATTACACCATTTCTTCTTACATCTTCAGTGACTCTTAGTGCCCTGTAATTATGAGCAGCTCTTGCATGGAATATGTATAATCCTTATATATAAGGACTCCTTCCATAAATATAGACCTGAGACCTTATGTAATGGTTCTTCACAATCCTTACATATATCCTTATATCCTTATTTATTAGACAACAAACCACAACATGCTTTGTTCCTCAGATTTTCATATTTTGATCTTTAGAAATAAATCTCCCTGGGCTTACAATGGAGCTGGTAGCAGGAATTTTTCCCTTAAAGTTACTTTCTAGTTTTAATACCTTGTTTTTAGTTGTTTAGAAATCTCCCAGGTTTTTTCTGCTTAAGCAAATATTTTCCACGTGGAATTTTCATCACAATGAATTGCTTGGGAAATTCAACTAAAGCAGTCTATCTGCTTTTGGGAATTTTAGGGGAAAGAAGATACTTCTATGATAATATTGAGTGTTTCACATCCATGCCGTTGAAATAATTTGGCACCTTCCATCCTTTGGATCAAGGAATTGATGGTCGGCAGGTGAGCAGATGCTGGATATGAAAGGGCAGACAGCTAGGACTTCCTTTCTGCGTGGTGTTGTTTTGGATATGGGAGCAATGGAGACACACTGCAAGCACAGGAAAAGAAGGGTCTGAAGACAGTAAAACTATGGCATTTCAAGCTGATCTTTCTATGCATATGCACCATGACACATGTTAGGATATTGACTTGCATTTTTCCCCCCATTTCTTGCCTATTAAAAGGGGAAAAAAAGAGATTATCAGTTGCCTGAAATGTTAACTGCAAATGGATTGTGCTAACGGTTTGCTTTCGTTGGAGAAGTTCTGGAATGTCAGAGTAATTGCCTTCAAGTGCGTGCAATACACATCCCATGTAGATCCCTGCACCTGTTTCATGCTTGTCAGTGATCCATCACTTCTTTTCCTTATAGGTTCAGGGAATGTGTTGAAGTGTGAGATGGGATCCTGTGGCGTGTCCAAGCCTTGTCTAGCTAGGTGGTACTTGCAGAGTTGGGGAGGGTTTTGAGGGTGCCTGCCAAATTGCATCTGCTAGAGCAGGAGAACCAAGTTAATCAGATGATTAAAATTAAAGGGATGGATCTAATCCTGCAAAGAAATGCTGCCTGGATTGTAGGTAATTTCTGCCTTTTGGCTTCATATCTCTGGCACACCTTGTGGACTGTGTTAAGCTGTGGAAGAAAGAAAGGGATCCCTGCACCTGGAAATGCACAGGTAGTAGATATACTTTTAATAAATTAGATACATTTCACTGCTCAGTCTCAGTATTGTTTACCTGGATGAATGCTGCTTGTGTTTGGATATAGCCAGTTAAACGTATTTGGTTTTTTTTCCTGGAGCGGCATTTATTTCTCTCTTTCATACTGGCAGTATCTAGGTCTGCCCGGCAGTAAATCCTAGGCAGATGATGTGCTTTTCGGATGCTTTGCATCTCTTCCCTAGCAGTCGGAAGGCTTTGTCTTGCCATTAAAACATCCTCTAGTGACCTCTACTGGGTGCAGTACAAGGGAGTGCCTCAAGGTTACGGTCCGTGGCCGTGGTGGGAGCAAGGTTGCCAGCCCTTCTTTCTGTGGGACTCAGAGTTTCCTAGTGAGCCCCTTGTTTTCCTGTGGTTCTCAAGTGAATGTAGCGTTGTCTCCCCAAAGAATTAGCATCACTTGTTATTATATCACGTTGCAAAGACAGTATGCATGTTTGTTGTGGTTTCCCAGAAAGTAATGCAGGGATGACCCATCATGGTAGCTCAAGAGTTTTAGAATTCCTAACAGGAAACGTTATTTAAACAAAAGAAAGCTTAGAAAGCAAAAAGGAAGACACTTTTTTTCTAAAGTATCTCCAAGGATGTAGATTGCCAAAATGCTTAGGATATTAAATAGTTTGCTACACATGACATTTTTCATTCTTCCTTTGAAGAGAGCCACTTGCAGAATGTCAAAGTGTTTTCAAGACAAAGGCTTGAGGTCTGAAAAGTCTGCCGCCTTACTTATACCCAGAATAATATCTGCAAGTATATTCTTCTAGAGTTATCAGCCAAAAGTCATGACCTATTGTGTGAATTTATAGCAGAATTTTTACACATATGTAAGGACTTCACAGGATAGTGATAAGGAGAATAACTGAAATATTGCTACACATATCAGCACTCAAGATTAATAAGATTCACAAAGAAGTCACCTGGCAAATTTAAAAAAATCAAATCTGTTGTTGGTAGTTTGCATTTTGTCTGAAGCTGTTCCTGCACTCGCAGCTGAGTTTTAAAAGGATTCGCTCTTTTCTTTATGCCTAGCTCATTAAGATTTTGCATTTTCTCTTAAGCGAATTGTAATTTGAAATGAAAAAGAAATTAATTTCATTCCAGTGTCCTTCTTGTTAATTTCCTTCCATTTTTTATGGCACTTCTATTGTTTGCTATGGTTAAATAAATAAATAAATAAATAATTTATTTTCCAGTTTTTAAGACTTAAGGCTAGCATAATATATGGCATTTGGTAGCAAGAGAATTGTATCCATTGCGCTGTGAAGAAGATAGATTTTAAAATACCCTGTATTAAAACTACCAGCACTAAAGTATTTTTTCCTGAATTTGGCATAAGTCAGAGCTCTTTGCCAGTTTTGTTGCACATCATGAACCACTTTTGAAATTCAGACTGGTAATATCTTTGAGACTTCCCCCCCCTCCCCTTCTTTTTAATTGCTCTGCATATTAACTCTTTTGAGTTAGAAGGTCCTTCATGAAGTTCAAGTTTCCCAGGCTATCTCCTAAGTCCTCATACATAGAAAACTGGCATGGACTCACAAGTATTCCAAGGGCAGGGCAAGTGTCCTTTCCAGGAACTGGAAGTAGGGCTGTGCTCATGCAGGGACCCCTGGGTGATTGGAGTCCTTAGCTTTGGGAGGAAATGAGCCAACAGCTGCCTGAAACCAAGATTATTGTGTCATCTCAGGACCCCATGGCATGTCCATTCCAGACTCATCCTTCCCTCTTCCTTTCTAGTGAAACATTGTTGTCAATTGCAAGAAAAGTTCCTAGAGCTCCCTTGTCCCTGTGCCTGCTGATATGTGTCCCATGGCTCTCAGACCTGTGAAGGTTTGGAGTGCTGTGATGAGAAAGGCTGGTGATCTTCACCAGCATTCATATTTTCAGAGTGGTTCTTCCTTGAACTCTCAAAGTGAGGAAAAACTGGGATTGGATCAAAAGAGTTTTGTGGGTCTTGCTTATTTTTCTATGGTTCTGGTGAAAATATGAGTTTGGCTTCCTAAGAGAGTATATAGGAACAGTGCTACCCTTTGGTCATGATGCTCCTTCTCCAAAGAAGTGCTAATTGAAAAAGAAGGTTGAGAGTTATAACAAGTAACTAGCAGTAAATCCGTTTTGTTTCTCTGTGTGATACTAGAGCAGAGCACTACTGCCAGGGGAGGTAACTGGACTGTTGGTGAGCCTATGTTTGATCAGCAGGTTGTGAAGGGTAATAATTTGGTGTGTAATAGTTTGGTAATGATTACATGTGTTATTATGAGCAAGCGGAGTCCCTAACTGGGATTGTGTTTGGTGAGGCTTAGTACAGGTTGGATCCACCTCACAGAATTCATTGTCTGAACAGCTGGATAAAGGAGAAGTGAGATGTGAAACAGGTACAGACATGGATGAAGACTATGCTGAGGTCACACTCTCAGTCAGTGACATCTGTGCTGAGACATCTGCAATATGGAAATGAATTGCTGACTCTGTCTAATGTCCTCTTTACGTGGCTATATGCTGAGATCTGAGGGGAGGCATGCCTTGTAACCCTCAGCCTGCCTGGATCCTAGCCATTCCATGGGTGCTGATTACTTTGCAAAGCTCCTGCACACCATTTGGTCCAGGATATAAAATTTCAAAAATCTGTGGCATCTTCTAGATATCTTCTTTATTTTTCTGGTGTTCATTTACATGCAAATCACTTCTTCCTCACCCTGTTAATTCTGCTTGTTTTTTATTTATATCCTATGAATACCGTGGTTAGAGGCTTATTGTAACCTTTGGAATATATGACTGTTAAAACACCTGAAAATCAGATCAGTTTCAGTACAGCAAAGGCATAAATATTTTTCTTGTCTATCTTCCCTTAAAAACTTCTTTTTTACCCTGGGTGCACAGCTTAGCAAAGAATTCTTTTGGCCATGATCACTCAGAGGTGTCTTGTTACAGATTACCTACCCAACCAATTTGTAATATACACGGAGGTCCGGGAGAGACATTCAGGCTGTCCCTGTGACCTTTCTCTTCTGGCATCCTTGTGCAATGTCTTGTGGACACATTTAGCAGAAGTCACGGTGCAGTAAAAGTGACTTTCCAGCACTGAGTGTAGCATGAGAATTCCAAACAAGGGCCATTGCATGGGGGAGGTCACATTTCTGTTACCTTGAACGGAAACCTCACATATAAGGAGCATTTTAAGAAGTTCAGTACCTTCATTTTCGCCTTTATATGGACAACCTGATGTAATTCCTGGTGTTTGATCCTTCTGTATTTGCTAAAAATGCTTTTTAACTCTCTTGATTTAAAGATATTTCTTAATTGCTTATATTGAAAACATAAGTTAGGCATGCATTGTATAGTATGTACGGGAGGATTTTTTCAAGTACTATGTAGGCTGGGACTTTTAAATGCTTATTTGACATTTACAAATTAAATTCTTGAGAGAAATTAAAATTAGGCCTTATAATATGACCTTGGGTTAAAGAAAATGCATGGGATGTGGTTATAATACATGTAAATTAATTTTTTATTGACAATAAAAGAAGAGAATTTTTCCATGATTCCATGTTTTCAAGGCTAACTAAGCAGGCATATCAGGTACATGAGAGCTCCCTAAATACCATGTCTGGATTAAACAGTGATAGACCAGATATGTGGGCAGATAGGTTTAATTTCAGCTATGACCCTATCTAGTTATGACTGTCTAGTTTACCTCATATCTTAACTAGTGACTGTAGTTGAAGATGATAGAGAAAATCTCAGCCTTTTAACATAACTATTTTGCAGGGAGACAACAAGGTGTGAGGTGGTTTTCTCTTGACCTTGGATGCTTCCATAGCCCTTATTATCATCATTTCATTTTAAAGAACATGTTCACTAAAGGAAATATTGCTTTATCAAATGAAACATGTTCTGCTGTCTTTCTGAAGCTCATAGTAGACCCATGTTTGGTAATTCTAGATCTGGAGCAATTGCCTAAAGCCTCTTGGTCCTACATGTTTTAGACCATAATAGAGGCATCTTACATTCTCCTATTAATACCTACCCTATGTATTTCTTCCATCTCATATCTTGGCAAGGTTTTATAATGATCTGATAAGAAGCCTATTCTGTAAGAATAGAAATGTATGGTACAGAAATGTAGCTTGATGGTGAGAGCTTTGAAAGAGCTTGGGGGTCTAAAGATAACTTCATATAGCATTAGTAAAGTGGAAGAATGAACAAAATTCAGAAGATTAGGACAAATTGACTAAAATGATAAATTTAGTTTTCCTATTTTAGTCACTTATAATCAATTAAAAGGACTAAGCTGTCCTTTTTTCAAGACGATATTCTAGTCCCTAAAATGCATCTTTCCAACATTACATCCAAGATCTGAATCTTTAATCTCCCTTGTGTGCACACTTTGTTTTTAATTGTATAATAATTCACTGTCTGTTAAAAAAGAGAAACATGGAAAGGCATGAATTTATCCAAAAACTTTAATTGGGCAGGCTTTTGAAAGAATATTCTATTCCTTTTACTGATTCCACATGAAACCACTGTCTCTCCTATCATTGTTAGTTATTGGGCTTGTTAAACACAGTATTTACACCACTTTTCTGACTTAAGGAGAACACCCTGTGCACTTACCCTGCATAAAAATTGCACTATGATTTTTTTGAGGCAGCTACTCCAGAGAATAGGCATGAAAACCTTTAGCCTGGAATTCTAGCTGCCACAGATTGATTCAAAACATTTGAGGGCCAGCATGGGACTTGTAAAGAAAGCTTGTGCGATGCACTATTCCTGGCTCACACTGTGCTTTACAAGGTCCCCGTGCTTTGTTAGCAGTACTTCATTGATGGCATAGATATTTCAGGAGCCAGCTAAGGATGAGAATTTGCTCCTTATATCCCCAGACAACACAAAGTTTAAATGTATCAGAGATTATTTATGGACACTGTGAGTGACAGTTGTCACATCAGAGACATGACAGTATAAGTAGACAGGCGGTTATGAAACTGAGTGGAGAAGCCGGGGCTTAGAAGGATGGAAATAAGCATCCAAGGTCACCCAACAGATCTGTTACAGAAGCAGGGCTGAAAGTCAGACTTTCTGACTTCCAGACTGGGGCCTGAGTCATGCTGCTACTGCAGCGGGGCCCCTTTACAATGAAAGAAATGTCTTGGTTATCACACCTGTTTCTTATATCTGGAACTGTATTCTCTGAGACACATAAGCCTTCATGTTATCAGCTAGCATTTGCCAAGTATGTGGGAGATACTTTTTCCCCCCAGGAATTCTTCAGTTATCTCCATTTCAGCATCATGTGACTGCAGTAGAGAATATTGGCTTCTTAGCTATCTCTAAATTCCAAAATCAGTGGAATGCATAATTGAAGGAATATGGTTTGGCAATAATGATTAAATCTCTATATCCATGTCTGCCAATCCTCCTATAGTTCCCAGGATCATCCAGCATCTGGAAGCATGCTCTTAATGTATGCAGTGTCTGGAGCCATGAATTTTCCAAAATGTTCAGCAGACACCAAAGAAAAAATTAGACTCTTAAAAATAACCTCCCCTTGGCATTATCTTTCAATACTATTTGACTTTAGAAACTGCATTTTGTCTTTTACCTTGGAAATCATAATAATTTATAAAGACCCATCAATGCAAAGGAAGTCAAGAAGAAGAGAAATACAATTCTGTAGTGTTACAAACAACTTTTTTCAGCATGAATTTGGAATGGTAATTAATTTGTCAAAGGAAAGTGAAGTTTACACCAAGCAAATGTTTTCTGCAAAAAAAACCCCTACAAAAATCATTGCTTTGGAGCATCTGTTTATCCATTTTTCAATATCTGTCCTGGTTTATTTTTTTCCTCAGCCTTTAAAAGCATGCTTTGTTTGGGCTTTGTGGTACTTCATGTAGCTCAGAAGATTCCTTCAGTATTAGAAAGAGCTATCTGAAATGAAAGCATAGCTTTCTGAACTATGTAAGACATTTAATGTCCTGCTCTCTGTTTGTCAATTATAGTTGCAAATAAGCAAATACTGTTTGTTCCAGTGAAAAATTGGGATTTTCTACCTTCCAGTAAGCCAAAATTACATGCTAAAGGATATGGCCAGAGATGCTTCACCAAGTGGGTGGTCTCAGATTACACATTATTTACGGTGAGTCTCTTCACATACTTGAAGTTAAGTATGTGCTGAAATGCTTTGTTAAATCAGGGTTGCTGGGCATCATGTATCCATATACACTGAGGTTGTCTGAGCACACATCCAGTGGAAAGTTGCATTTTCAAGGAGCTCATATTCTATGTGTAAAGATAAATGAAAGGAGAATGACAACAAAGGAGTAACATTATTGTTCAGTGAACTTGATTTTGTAGTAGCTAGCCTGTGCTTGACAAGGGTGATGCTTTAATCACATTTAGA
>WEIU01007844.1:66191-81805 GCA_013389925.1 Aegithalos caudatus | reverse complement strand
GAGCATTTTTTTCTATCTTCATTCTGCAGGATCTTTGTTAGGATTTTGCTGTACCTTGGATAAGTCTTCAGTTACTGATTCCTTGAAGGAGGTTCAAGTGTATAAGTGTAAAGTGTTAGGTTTAAGTGTGTAAGAATAAAGAGAAAAGTAAAAGATAAATCAGAGGAGTGAAGAAAAGCTGGTCCCTTTTCAATTTATTTTCAATTTTTCAGGCACTTATATTACTTGTCTTTTACAGAAGTTCTCAATTCAAGTCAAACAAGGCAAAAGTCCTTTAGTGCTATTCTGGTTGACACAAGCCAAGAATTGGTTTGCTGTATTTCAGCGACCAGAAAATACAGAAACCTGCATTGGGATGAATCCCCTTCTATATCAAAAAACATCACTTCAGTGTATAAAATGGTGTGTTTTAGATAAAACTTGTCCAGCTGTCTCTGATTCATTGTCAGAATTATGGTCAAGTGGGAGTTTCAGATGTGTACTTGAAATGTAAATTCTTTGGTTTATGAAGTTGCTAATTTTTTTTTTTAATACATTGGGAATTAGCTTAGCTCATTCATCTTTATTTTTTTTTCAGTGTTTTCATACTTATTTTCTCTGTAAGTGGCCCACCACCTCTGTTTTGTGAGCATTGTCTGTTCCTTCTAATATCCATGTCAGTAGGACTCCTACAGTATGGAAGAAGGGAACTCAGACAAACATCCCTCCACTGTCTGAGCATCAGTTTAAAATCAGCGATGAATACAGTATGTATGCACTGCTATCTGATTGAATGTGGTGGGTTTGAAAAATTGTTCCCAGTAATGGTTCTCTGAATGCAATGAAATGAGAGAAGAAAATTACATTCAGATGATCTATGATTTATGGATCACATAGAATGTAAGTCTTCAAACCTAGAGGCTTTTCTTTTTATTGGGAACTGTTGCCAAACCTTTGTCTTTTTTAACAGATCCTATTGCACGTAATCCTACCTTTGTTTTCTAAAAAAACCCAGGATTTTCAGGAGTTGCAGTAATAGGTCTCCCACTGTGTCCCCATCACCCTAGCTGTTGTTAGCTTACTGATGTTCAGAGTGTCTGCAAGACCAGTAAGAGAGGCAAGCTGACATGCAAAATGAGCCTCTTGTGTATAGGTAGGCACATGTCTGAACTCTCAGCAGTCTGCCAGTTGCTCTGCTTGGAATGAGTTGAAACAAGACTAAGTTTGTCTCTGGCAAAGACAAGTTCTCACCAATTAGCTATGGATGTTTTTCAAATGCTCTACAAGTGATATTTCATTTCTGTTTCATCTCAGGTCCTGCATCCTAGGTAACTTGCCTGCAATATTTTTTTCTTTTCTTTTGAGAGGCTGGTAAAGAGCAATTACAGTTCACAGTGACCTCCAGTGGTGAAAACTCTCTTCTGGAAGAAGATCAGAGCTAATACCCAATTTTGTCTGAAAGTCATTCTTCAGAGGGTTTAGGTGATGCAGCTTCACATCTATGCAGCATAATACATTCTGATTTATCATGTTTTGTGCTGTGATTCTGTTGTTGCTTTTTAAAAAATGAAAGAAGAAAATTTTCTTCTTTCTGCTCTTTCTTCTTTCAGAATATTTTACTTTTTGGGTTGACAATAATTGACAATGGTCCTACTGGAGCCATATTGTGTATGAGCTATGAAGCTTTGCTTGATTAGATGTCTCCTTGTGTAATGGCATGAGATCAGTTTGGTTCTTCTTTCCCACAGAAATCTTGATTTTTTAAAATAGTCTGCTCAATGCTCATAATTTCTTTAAAGCTTCTTTTACATCTTTCTTTCTGTCTTTTCCATATATTTACATATGTTGTTCATTGAGGACTTTTTTCCATTTCACTTAAGGTGGTTTCTTCAGTGGTCTGTGCTGAGAGTTGATTCTGAAAAGGTTTAGCCATCTGGATAGCCTAGACCCCACAAATAGTATGAAAGAGTAGATTTTTGGAATTGATGGTGCTGAAATGTGCCATCGAGAGTGAAGGGAAAATATTCCCATATTCTTCAAGGCAGAATATACCCTTTTTGCTTTAGAGTTCCTCATAACAATTTGAATAGAGGAATGTTTGTCTTTGCCTGCATTGGATTCTGTATTTTGGGCAGCACAGAATAACCAGCATTCTTTACTTCCACTTCTCAGCATTACTGACCTTTCTCTGTAGAGAATAGACAACTATCTTCAAGAATGAAAATAGAGCTGGATTCTACAAAGAGCAGTCTAGATGTCAGGTCATTTGTGGTTCTACAGGGATGGGGAGGATATTTTGGGTGGTTAATATGACACAGGAATTACGTGCCTTTCCTAGATGATTTCCATTCTTTTGCACTTCATATGCCAAGTAAATGTGCTCTGTGCTAGACATGCAAGGGATCAGAAATCAGCAGGCCTAAGACAGCTGCTGTGAGTGTAAATCCACATGTGCATTACTTGAGTGGACATATTCTGAATTGCCAATATGGTTATACTGGGAGTTGCCTTTTCCTGAGAATATCTAGATAAATAGAATGAAACCCAAACAGGCATGAAGGTCAGAATTTGCAGAGTCTCGTTTGCTGATTTTCTGAACTAAGTTTTGCTGATTATTATGGATCTTTCATTCTCATGGACTTTCTTTGGACCTCTGAGATGGTATTTGAGTGCCTTGTCTTCCTCCAGGTAGGCTAGAATTTGGAAAACAAACTGAACAATTAAACAACATAGCAGAGCAGCTCACTGAATGATAGAGCACAAAATATTCTACTACAAACTGTGCTTGACCTGGCTATTCTCTAAATCCTTCCCAAACAGATCATTTGGGTGCTGTTGTATTTCCTTTACAGAGGTTTGATGTACCTTTGTTACAACCCCAGTGACTGACAGTGAAAGATCCTGTTGCAATTGAAAAAGAAAAGGGTGTGTTAACCACATTTCTGCACTCCTTACTCTGGGCTGCAAGGGGGAAACTATGCTTGTAAATGGGAATATTCAAATTCTGTAGGGAGGGAGATTGGATGTCATGCTGGCAAGGTGCTTGCTGTGTTCCTGGCAATCTCCCTGTAGCCTGCTCCTCGTGAACTCTGTAAATGCCTAGAATTTTAATGCATGTTTCTCATAGCTGTACAAGTCTATAAAAATAGTCCATTCATCTCATTGTCCAGGCCAACAAAAAAGTGACATTCAGATTGGAGTTGAGGTGAGGAACTGGTGATAGCCATAACCATGGATGGTTCTGCTGTGACAGGTGTGCTGCTCTCTCTGTAAGGTGTCACTGGTAGTCTCTGGGCAGTGGAACACAGACGTCAGGTTTCATGCCTTTCTGAGAGACCATGGACCTCTGAAGAGATGCTGATGGTGTCAGAACAGCTTGAAAAGTTAGAAGACTGTAGTTGTCAGCAGAACAGCAGGTGTTGTAGTGACAAAGGTTCAGACCTATGACATGACAAGGAGTGGTGCAATGCTGTAGCAGGCTCTGCTCTTCTGGCTTATGAATCATTTACACCAAAGCTAACTGCGAACTGAAGTACCTGCAGATGATGATGAGTCCTGTGGGCTTATGAGACTTTCTAATTGTGGTGTTCAGTGATATGAATGTTAACTATAATGAGTCCACCTCTCCCCAATTGTTTCTGCTCCTTAAATGGCTCCAGTCATATTTCTTTATCCCTGCTAATAATAGATGGGATTTACAGATGGCTCATATGCCAAGGACTTAATACCGAGCACTATGAAAATGTGTCATAGCTTCAAACCATAGTTTTGGATATTCTCCATGAACCTACTTGTGCCAGCACCTTCCAGAAGTGCTTCCTGAGGACAATGGTGTTTCCTTTTTTTGTTCAGCAGTGCTTGGCATCTTGACAATGAATTGCTTTCTGAATGATTCTTGAAAATCACAAGATAATCTTTAGGATCTAATGCAAACTAATAAAAGTACACGATTATAAGCTGCCCATCCTATCTTAAAATCTACACATCTGTGACTTTGTGTATTAGCTTAAGAAAGAAAGGTAAAGCTGCTTGCATACACCAGTGTTACTTCCCAGCTCAAGATGAAGCAGGGCAGAAATAAGATTTGTGATTCCAGATAAGGAATGAACGATATCACTGTAAATAAAATTTCTGATGCCTTCCTTAGAAACTTGTACCTATCCCACCTTGGATGAAGGAAAGCTGAGATGCAAGCCACTGAAGCTCTTTGCAATGTAAAGGCATTTGCAGGGCTTCATGTTTCAAATGACAATTATATTTACCCTTAGTTTGGGGAGGTGAGACAGGGAGAAAGAGGGAATAGACTAATTTGTTTTTAATTTTTTTTTCATTTTACCTGTTTCTTCTTTGTACATTGTTGCCTCAGATTCTTTTGTTGAATATTAAAAAAACAAACTAAATTTTAAAATAATTGTACTCAAATAGTCTGTCCTAAACTTAGGCAGACTAACAGTCCTGTGAGAAGGACTGCAGGACTAATGAAGCATCTGAAACTTTTACTTTGCTATCAGATTTAACTCTGTCTCTACAATTTCTAATGGGTTGTGAAACCCCAAGAAACAAATTGCATTGCTTATTCATATTAAAGCACACCTGTAAGTCTCTGTTTGGGACATATAAATTATTGTACCTCACAGTGGAGTAGGGTATTCAAAGTTCATGTGAATTGTTCCTTGAATGTAATGCTCCCTCAGTGCCCCTGCCCAGTGAAATTTTTCCTTGATTTGGATTAGTGTGTTCAAGCAGGTGAACGTGTGTTTGTGCACTGAAATGGTGTGGATTTAGAGCTTACCAGGATCTCCCTACTTAACCTTCACATAGTTAGTATATATCCATATAGCACATGGATTAAGTGAATGATTGTTTGAATGTTTCTTCATACTTTGAGAGCCTAAGGGTTGCTGTGCATGGGGTTAGTGAGAGGCAGGAAGCATGCCACTGGTGGGTGTTCTGTCATGTCCAAACACGCAGCTTACAAGATTCAACAGATTTGCACAAAATGCTTCTGAACAGCAACATGAACACAGTGATAATGTGTTTGAGAGGTGCAGATGGCTCACTGGCCCTTGATATTCAAGTTAGAATCATGTACTGAGATTTCAAAGAATCACATCTCTTTGTCTGTTACTCAAGGCTTTGTGTCCACAGCAGTAGGCAATCATATGAGCACTTCCTCAGAAAGTGGAAAGGTTAAAAGAGATTTCTTACTTTAACTATCATTACTCAAAAGAGGCGTAATTATTCTTTCTGTTGGTGTGATGCTTATCTACTCCACTTCAGCCAGAGCTTTCAGAGTAACAGCCTGTGCATTTTCATGGCCATATGCTTCCTTCCAATCTCAAAGCCCTCAAAATGTTACGAATTTCTGAATGATATTTCTGTATTATTAGCCCTGTTTGAAAGAAAAGAGAAACTGAATCAGAAAGGTATTACACAACTTTCTTAGGGGGATGCACAGCAAGTTAGTACTGACTGACCTTAGTTCCCTGTTATTTTCCCTTGATCTCAAAAATCTGAACCTGAAACATGATGCAAATGAGAGAAAATATTTTATTTTTTTAAATATTAAAAAAGTCCTAGTTTTTTTTCTTTCTATTTTTCTTTTTTACTTCATGTTCTACTACAGTTTCAGTTAAGTCTTATACCACTGGGCATACTGATAATATGTTCAAGAGGAGTAGAGGGCACTGACAGGTCCTTGGGGTTGAAATTGGACCTTTTCAAGAAATTGTGCCCCCTTCAGGAGCACTTCTATGCTAGTTTGGGACGTTCCCCTGTCATTACATGCATTCAGGGTGTATTCCTTAAGAAAACATACAATTATTTATATAATTAGCAGTGTCTGAAAAGATTAGCTGCACACACAGAATTTCAGGTGCTGCCTTCCCAGAGTCACACTTGCATGAACAAATCAATGCCGGGCAAAGAAGCATTGGGTTCCCCTAGGAGGACAAATATTTAATCTTCTTTGCCTTTGCTGCATAAATTCTCGACTCCCAGTGGTGAAGCTTTGGAGACACAGCCTCTTCACTGACGTCTGCGGTGGGATCTGCTCCTTGCTCTGCCACACGTGACTCTTTATTCCTGGCAGTTCCAGTCCTGTTCCCTGACACTTGATTCTTGATGGTGGCAATGCAGACATCTGAGCCTTCATGCTTGATCTCTGACACTGGGTCTCTATTAGGAAAATTGCTGGTACCTGATCTGCCTGATTACAGCTACTTGATATATGGTGATGTTCCCCATTGTGGCATGTTTACCACTGAAAGTAAACTCAAAACAGCTAGTACAGCAGAACCAAAGAATTGAAGAATTTTGCAGTGCTTTGCAGATACTATGGATGAAACTTGATATTAAGAAATGCCATCTTTTAAAGAAAATAGCAGGAAGTAGTGGTGCTGGGTTAAAGGGAGAAAATAAAGAGGAACTATTAAAAATTGAGTGCAGATCCCTGCACTTCTACCTGTTGTCAAAGCTTCATGCTCTGCCTTAACTCTGTATGCTGTGTTCAACATAGACTAGCACCTAAAACCAAAATGAGCTTCCTTCAGCTTCATGTAAAATTGCCTTTTTATGTCAAATTTAGTTAATACTATTTCACAGTAAGTACATTTCAGTTCAGTCAGTGGGTTTCCAGAAGATAAAAAGGCCTTTGACTAAGCAAGCTGGCTGAAATTAGTCTGCAAAGAAATTTATAATCTGGCTCATTTCATAAGGTTTTGAATTTCATTGTAATAACTTCACACCCTTGAAGAGAGGGCCACAAAAGAAAAACTGCACTGAAATGAAAAATAGACATGCTTCATTCCAGTAGGGCTGCAAATATTGCTCTGCCTTCTCCACCAGTTAATTTTACTTGGAAGAGCACATCATGTGTTGATCAGTCTTCTGTTTTCATGAGCCATCATTTTCCAACTCATTCTCGTGTTTTGTTTCAAAACTCTTTGGTTAGCTCCAGTGACAACTATTTTTAATTCTCATGTTGGATCATATGAATTGGTCAGGGAATAGAAGCTTGCACTCTGGGTGATCACAGTTCATTTTCCATAGTGTCAGATGAAAAAATTAGGTAAAAAAAATGCAGCAGTCACGAAATTGAATCTCAGAGGCAGAAAGGTGAGTGAGGTCATGGCAAGGCTTCCAAATGTTTCCAGGTGCAAGCACTATGTTCTAGGGGCAGAGAGAAAGGCTTACAAGCAACAAAGCAGGGGTTTTCATGTGAGTATTTTTGATTTAGAGGTTGGCTAGCATCCCAGCTGCAGGTGACTTGTAGCAATATCTAAAAATGGGGAACATAAGATGAGATTCTTACCCAGGGAGACCCTCTGAGCTTGTCAGACATCAGACCATGGCCAGAAGTTCATCTTTGCTATTGCCTCTAATGCAACTGTCCTTCATAATTTTGCCCAATGCCTTTTTATCTGCCCACTCCATCAATATCCTGTGTCAGTAAGCTGCTCCACAAGTGATTAGTGTGAGAATCTGTTGTTTCTGACTCAAAACTAATGTGCAGTACTTGTTTTGAGTGTCTGTATCCTCTTGCACTGGGAAAGCTTCCTATTCATCTTGTCACAACAATCATGATTTTCTAGAGCTGTGGTGCTTTTTACAGGTGTATGTATAACTCTTCAGTGAGTACTGAGATTAAGGCATAAGGATTAGTTAGAAACCATGTATTTCTTAAAAAAGGAGGAGGAGGAAAAATGAGCAACTGAGAGAGGAATGAACTATTTTATGAAACCATCTAAGCAGACTAATAAAAAACTGAACAACATAGCCTAATTGTGAAATGAGATTGCTCTGTGAAATTGCCCCATCTTTCCACAGATTGTGGACTTTTTCCAGCTTGTGAAAATTGCCATTCCAAAGAGTAAAAATAGGTCTTTTGAGAAGAACAATCCCTTTTGCAGTGCTCATCTGTGCTGTATAGGCAGTGTTGAAATTATTTTTTTTTTGTTTCTGATCAGTTCTCATATATTTCCCACCCTTAGGTTAAGATTTAATCTATGATTCCTGCCAGTGCCATCTTTCCAAGCAACATTAATGAGTTTCATGATAGAAGTCATGATGAAAATACCATCTGCCACATCTTCTCACATAATCAACCCCCCACTATTTGGTGTTCTGAGGTGAGAACTCAGGATGAAATGAAACTCTTCTGTTTCTTTGTGCTCTCTCATTACAGCCTAACACAACAGAGCAGTAGAATGAAAGTTATAATGCCAGCTCTAGCTCAGGACAGGGACAGACATAACTTTAACAATGCTGAAAGCTGTGATTCACATTTCTGTGATGATAGACTTTTAATAAGCTTTGTTGTAGTGAGGGCAAAAGGTGAGATTAGTCTTCTCTGCCCCTAGTCCTTGAAACAGTAGCAGGTCTCCTCCTTTAGTCAGGAAGGAGAGCGATACCACCCAGGATACTTCCTCCCATTTGTTCTCTGTCATAATCTTGGGTAGAACTGTCCTGTAGTCATTGCTCACTTTTTTCTGCCTTGACTATACAGAATGCTAGCCTTGACTATACAGAATTTAGCACAGGCTAAACATATTTTAGATGACTAGAGTTATATCATGGGGTCTAAAGGTTCTATAACTTCATTTTCCTTGTGTTTATATTCAGCTTTAAAGCAGTGTGATAGCTGGCTATCCTCCTGAGGAGAAGAGGAAAGCCAGACAGGGGTATCAGTAGGGCTTTGTCTATCTCTGCTTTCCCTTCAAATAGGAGAGAGAAAGAGGATGCTACTTGTGTCTGTAATCCCAATAATATTACAGAGTTTAAAAGGTAAAAAGGCCTATAACATAGGCTTTCATCAGTTGCATGAGATGAGAAGGGACCATTTTTATCTTTTGGTCTGCCCTTCTATGGTGTAGAGGCCGTGGAAATTGGCCAGGGGGTTTCTGTATGGAACCCAAAAACTTGTGATCAAATTAGAATGTGTAACATTAATGGAGTTCTGTAAATAGAAGCAGGGAACAGATGAGGATAGGTCAGGGGAAGAGAGGAAAGTGACTTTGAGGTAAGAGGAGAGTTTGTTTCATAACATGATTGCTCTTCTCATGTTTCCCTGTCCCAGAAGCAGTCACTAGACACTCAGGAATCCAGATCTGACTTTCATTAACACAAATACAACAAAACTATTCTAAGCAATGTTATGTTTCCTTTTTTCAATACAAAAAACCCGTAACAATTTAGCCTGAAAACACTTCAATAAATGCAAAAGGTCTGGCTTCTAGGAAATGTTTGTTTTCTTATATTGCATAGGTATAATATTTATTTCTCCTGCTACATTTTCTAGTCACAGTTTCCTGTTTGTGAGGAAAATATTATTTAAATATTATACTCCTGCATAAAATAAGATGCTCACTGTGATCAATTGCAATGCAGCAAGGGCCCTAACTTTTCTGATTGCTGTTTCTTTGCATTTTAGCCATTCAAATTTAGAGAGCCTATAGTCCCTCTTATGCAGAACTGGGGAAATTACAGGTGCAAGAAAAACATATTGTCTAAACATCATCACCCACTTTTCTGTTCTCAGATAGGATAAGAAATCCAGATAGTGATTGGGCCAGCTAAATGGAGCAAGTGGGAAAAGGTAAGGGTAGATACTCCTCACCTGTCTTTCTTTTAGCTGAACAAGTTTCTAGGAGAGCCCTGCTCTGACCATCTGCTTCACTAAGAAGCTAGGCCTGTTTACGAGTGCACGTGGCTGGGTTCTGCATGAATTGTTCAGGATGCTCTTTTCTTCAGCTTCTGAAGGGTTCTTACTCCTATCACACAACACCACAGTTGTTTTCACCTGAACTCTCCAGAAGGTTTTAGAGTTCAGAAGTTCATACAAATAAGTATGACAAGCAGGCACAGCTTCTCCCCAAAGGCTTTTCAAAAAGTTGTCAGAAATGCTTCTGGAGGCAGCTAATGACATCACATGGTGAAACACTGGAACATTCTGTCAGCAAAGGTTACCTTGCACCTGTTCTGACCACCTGCATGGATGGGCCCTCCTAAATGGATCTTACTTCAGTCCTGGTGTCTGTAGTTTAAAATCATCTTCATAAAACTAATGCTGAATTGCACAGCAAGGAACAAGAAAAGGCTTAAAGCCTTCACTTTGGTGGCCTGCAGGTGTGCACTGTAACAGAGTTTTAATTTGGAGCAGGTGACAACTAGAAAGCACAACGTGTGCATTTTGGCAAAGAAGTGATACAGCTGCTGAGCTTCAGTAGACAAACTGAGTTTGTTGGTTTGGGTCTTCTGTACTCACTGAGAGAAAATATCTGGCCTTCAGCACTTGTGATCTAACTTAAGCCATTCTGTTAACACAAGGCTTTCATTTTGGACTCTAGCTTATTAATCCTGACTACTGAGTTCTTTAAAGTCCAATGAAAGACTGCATCAGACTTTCTGGAAGAAAAAAGGACTAAACTCTGTTAATTGCAGAAAAGCAGGGATTTAAGAGGTAGGATTGTAAGCATGGAAGTGATACAATATGGTAGGAAGGTGAGGCTTCTCATCAGGCAGCATAGAACTAATAAAATACTTTTTCCTAAAAAGAAAAACCAGTATTTCCTCAGTATTTACAGGCTGAAACACATTAATATTCAGGAATATTAATGAGTGAATAATACCATCCTCTGTTTAATTAGCCAACTTCTGTGACACTTCTGTACTTTAATATTTATTCAAACTGCAGACTTATCCAGTGTTACATGTTGATAAAATTTCTGTGAAAAGAAACTTCTGTCTGGGAAAAGCTACAGCTGGCCAAAGGAAGCACTGTTTTTGCTTAGCTAGTTGGCCCAAAGGCCAAGCGCTTTAAATCTTGCATGATTTTATTTAACCTGTGCATTAAGGTGGGGAAATACTGTTACATTTGTGGGCACTGTGATCCAACTCTTTGTGCTTTGGGTCATTGTCAGATGCCCAAACTGACCTTTGAAAGCAGTTTTCCTGCAGCATTACATGAAATAAAACCTTAGCTTTTCTGAATGACACAGCTGTTATTTTATTTCTGGCCTGCCTTAAGGAACACTGCTTCCCAAGAAAAGCACTTGAAGTTGAAAAATTGGAAATGCACAGCCTCAGTTTCTCCCCCAATTCTTGTGGATTATCTTAACATCTGGATGCATACTACTTTTTTTGGGGACCTTCGTGGATGGTAAACAGAAGCCTGTTTACAACAGCTTCACTTTCAGAACTTTTATTTCTTCTTATTTAGTGCATCCTTCCTTTTGATACTCACTCTGCTCCTTTGTAGAGGTTTTTTACTTTAGAATGCCTAAAGGGTGTCATATACAGAAGTGAAAGCATGGGAAGAAAAGATATCAGTGTTCAGGGATGCATTTGCCAGAGCCGCTGTGGGTTCTTGAAGGTGAAAGAAGCATCTGCAAGTTAAATCCTGCTCAAACTCCCTGCATCTGCCAGGAAAGTCCTGCTCTGTTAGCAAAGACAAGTACTTGGCAACAAGAGTCCTCTCCCCAGATTTTGTGTAAATGATCGTAAGAATATATTTAGTACACACAAAACATAATTATTTTTTCTTGGAAATAATTTAACTTGAAATTTCTCACAACAATAAGGCCAAGACTGATGTTCATCTTTAGAAGTTTTCAAGCTGAACAAAACCCGACAAATTAAAATGAAAAAAGCTTTATTATAGAAGATATTTGGTGAATCTCAGCTTCTTTTGTATGTCAGTGTCCTAGCAGCTACCAGAGAACATTTTAGAACTCAGCAGGTAATGCAAAATTGAAGAAGTGACACACAGGGTCTCTGTAACAGCTGTTGATATTCTTAATTTGCTGAATGTCTTTGGCTGGGCACTGGATGTGGCTAATCTTTGCAGCCAGGTGGCTGGGCATCTGGAATTATCATTTACTTGAAATATGTGGGTTTAAAGGAGACAAAAATAGGTGATGATTGTGATGACTTTTGAAGTTCAGATGTAAGGCTGGTAACTTGCCATGTTTCATTTTGGAATGAACATTTTAGGGGTGAAAATAGCTAAAAAAGAAGACATGTAGCTAAAAGTCATTTCTGTTGCTGAAAATACCCACTTGTGCAAAATGGTATTAGCATGTGCATGCTGGGCAGGACAGGAAGACAAGGAAAAAGATTTCTGTGACCTTTATTTACCTTATATCCATTCATTCTGTTATGAAATTGAGCAGAATGGGCAAATTGTATTGGTATAAAACAAATAGATCAAAGGGGAGAAATACTTGAACACTTAGCTTCCTGAATTTTAGGGCTTTTTCATATAGCTCAGAAGTTAAATTTTAGGTAACACCCTTCCTTTGAATTCTTCATCCCTAAAGCATAAAGTAATGCTATGAAAACTTGCCAGGCTCAGGTTACAATCTGTTAAAATATCAACATTCACCAGAATTAGCCAACTCTACAGATAAAATAAGCTCAAATTGTCCCTTTCCTGAAAACACTGGTTGCCACTATATGCAACTTCTGGTGCTTTTTCTTTTTTCTTCTACACAGTCCTAGATTCTGACATCCATGCCTAATATCAATGTGCAATTGATTTCACTTTTTCTGATGCTAGACTTTCAAGAGATGAGCCAAGGCATTTTCTGCATTCAGCTTTTTAATGCTGATTTCCTTAGTTAAAGTCTGTTTAATTCCAACTCTGCTTGCAGTCATACTGGTTAAAAAAAAAAAAAATTATTAAAAAAAAGTTTGCTTCAGCAGAGTCTGCCTGGATAAATAACCAGTGCCCTGGCTTGCTTACAGAATGAGTGAATTCCTGTTTTTTGTTGCAGTAAGTGTATGATACAGAATTGGGCTAATAGTAGTTGTGGGTAGTGTTTACTGTTACTCTAAAGAAACAGACAAGCAAAAATCCATAAAATGTCCTTCCCACTTCTGCACTGCCATAGCCAGTCTCACAGTAAAAGGCAGCAGGGAACAAAACACCACAAGTGAAAACGAGTCAATAGTCATTGATTAGAAGAACACTACATTCCCCTCTTTGCCACACTGGGACCTTCAGTAGCTTGGTGGTGTTATTTTTTTAAATGTTCTTAAAGCAGAGAATATGGGTTAACTTTGAGGGAATCAGATGATTGTCTTTACATTGTAAGGGTTAGTTTGTAAAGCCAGCTGGTCAAAGAGTGACAGCCTGAGGCACACATGGGTCTTGTCTGCTCTGCCTGTTGAATGGGCAGTCACCACAGAGGATGTCTGCTGTTTCTGACCAGGGCTCCGCTATTTTGTGCTGCACAGTAGGTAAGTTTCACAGCTTGAAGAAAGCTGAGCTGTCAATGTGTTTCTTCTGGAGAGGATAATACATACTTTTTAAAACTTCTACCTCCCAACAGGAAAGGCAGCTCTGGGGTTCTTCCACAGCTCTTTTAAAGATATTTTAATCAGTGTAGTTTCCCTTTCTTACTGAAATTGCATTTACTGTATTTTTAGTATGTTCTGATGGAGCAAAAGGTGTTACTTACATCCAATTTTCCATATAACCACTTCTGGTGACTGTCCCTTTCAAGTCTTTTCAGCCTATCCATCCTGAATTAACTTTTTTTGTAAGAAAAGGCCTTTTGTAGTTTATAAATTTTAATACAGGATGCTAGCTGCCAGAAAGTTTTGGATTGAAACCAAAGATTTTAACCAGTCTACCCAGCAGATGAAATGAGGTATAGCTCCTGCTGCACCTGGAGACAGTACTTCTTTCATTGCACTGTTTCAGAGTTATGACACCTCTGCTTTAGCCTCAGAAAGTCAGGAATTTTCCTTTAAACAGGCTTCCTGGAAATAGAGTTTTAGGCTATTAATGGGTAATTTATCACACAGTATTTTTCAGCCTCAAGAAACTCTGGGTTTTGAGGTTTGGTTTGTTTTTAGCGTAGTTAATTGGGGACAGCTAAGCAAAAGTGAGACTCTTGATGTGATATCTTGACAGCAGAAGATGATAGTGGAGACCAACCCTTAGTGAAAGAACACTGTGCACTTTCATGATGAAGTGCTTTGAACTTTGGCTGTTAAGCGGATAGATGCTGATTTTGGTGGCTTTTTTAATGTGCTGCGCAGTTCTTATTCATCCAAAGAAACCCATTAACACTGGGATGCCATATATGACTTAGTTATTCTTACCTGGATAAATGTTGCATGCTGCACCAATGCAACTTGCAGTTACACTAGGTTTCCTGTACAAACGCTTTTCCACATGAAGGAGATCTGCAGAGTTCCAGAGTATGAGATTTCACTCCCAGAACATGGATAATGAATGCCTTCTGTTATCATTTTTATCTTCAAAGATATTTTCTACAGAAGGATATACAGGTCAATTAACATTTATTTTTCTGCAAAAGGTGGTCACAGAAATGCTTACAGAGAGACTCAAATTTTGAAGGTTGTAGTATATGTAAAAGACCAATACCAGACATCTGCAGATTAATCACTGAACTGTGTTGGGATATCTGTAGTTTGTTTCAGGGGCTTGCTCTGATCATTTATCCCTAGGATATTCCAGACTACTTAGTTACCAGAGTCATTACAGTAAAGGAAGTTAGAATTCATAATTAATTAACAGGTCGTAGAGTAGTTGTGTGCAGAGCACCCTGTGGAGCAGTAAATTCCCTAGTCCTACCTCATGAAGTTCAGTGCCAGACTTTTCTTGCTGTGTGCTCCTGCACTGTATGAAGCTGTTTCCTTTCCTGACCCTAAGCAGAGCTGCAGACAAGTGTTTTGGGCAGACCCCAGAGGAACCATAAAGGTATATCACTTATGATACAGTATGTCACTTAATCTTAGGCTTGCAGTTATTTCAGCCCCCACGGTGAAGGAGTCCAACATCACTGCTGATTGTAGAAAAACATCCTTTTGGATAAATTTCCTCATGTGTCTTAATGGATCTTTTTTGATTGGGAAGCATGGGAGGAGTGGGGGAAGAGGGAAGAGAATGGTTTTTCTGTTCTAACATCAGGGACATCTGTGAACTTTCAGTAAACAGCATGACTTTCTGAATCTGGTTCATAGCTTTCATGCTTGTTTTCTAATCTGTTTCAGAGCTGGGCAGCTGTAAGCTTATACTGTTTCTCAGGGAGATTTTTTTGTGCACTAGAGAAAGAGCAGGCTTGCTTTAGCTCTCGTGCATTACTGTGTACAGGGGTTCTCAGCTTTGTGTGACTAGCACATAGAAATCTTAGAGTATTTTGGGTAGTGGCTTTCCTGTTCCCAAAAGTCTTAAGTTGTTCCTTCTTTGAGACTTACTGAGATATTGGTCTTGCTGAGACTTCTACACAGATGTTCTGTGGATGATATAAGGGTCTTCTTCAAAACACCTTATTTGCAAATGATTAAAGGAGACAGACTTTTTTTTTTGCTAGGGATGTCTACAGTTTATAACCACTATCACAATAGGGAAAAATACAAAGATGTTATTTATCTCTAAAACACAATTAGTGATTCAGATATAAAAGATACTATTGGAATTCCTCTACTATGTGCTGTAGCCCATTCACCCACAAAATACACATTGCTGGGGAAAATCTGAGAACAAACCCTGCATTTCTCTTGATCAGAGTTTCAGAAAAAGGAGTGATTTGTGGGTTGTGTTTGGTTTTTTTTTTTTTTTTTTTTTTTTTTTTTTTTTTTTTTTATTAGATCACTAAGGTATT